>JAOTJB010000002.1:28271394-28289497 GCA_027123815.1 Erythroxylum minutifolium
AAAATTTTTATATACACTTAACTCACTATTCACAACTGCATGAGCATGAGGTGTGTTAATTTACCACACCTGGACCCATTTCATTGGTCCGACCCGTTCTCTGGAAATGGGATGTTACATCAACAATTATAATGAGACATATATGAGCTCACCACTCATCAAGATTGTGGTTTGTAATAATAAAATGCTAGGGCGTATGTTTTAAGATCAAAGTAACACCCCATTTTATTGTTTAAAACGTACTTGATTCCAGCTTCATTTAAAAATTCCATTATCAATAGTCAACTACTATCATGATATGAAACTCATCATTCCCTTGAAGTAAACTCTTTTACTTACAGGAAGATAAGTCGTAACACTACAGTCGAAACCATAATCAAGTGACCAACTTGATTATTCAACTATTAATCAACTAATTTAGATTTTAATAATATACATGTTTCCCATATATCTCCATGTACATGTTACAAAGGAATCTTGGTACCTTATTACTAGATATATAATACTCGTATAAATAAAACCAAACTCTTTTGTTTTATTAATATTAAATATTTTCATTACAAAAGTAACTGGAAGAAAAATAAGTTATATGCTTTATCTTTAGAAGAGTGGTAGATGGTGGTAGACAAAAGCCAGTAAGATTTTGAGCCTAATTATACTATCAAATTCAAATCAGTCTCATTGCCTTTTGCTCATATATGAACTTTATGACATGTAAATCCTAACTTTTCTTTGATTTTCTATTTAAGACCACATTTTTATCACATGCGTGAACACGAAAATGATATAGGCATTCTTTGTTATTACAAGCTACATTAGCCAAATGGCCGACCCATTGATATTTTTTTCTTTGTTAAGCCCCTTTGGACTTTATTAGCTTTTCATTTTGTACTAACCACATTACATGCTTTTAAATTTAAACAAATGTCCGACCAAAGCATAACACTAGCGGAGCATTTTTTAATTGTTGAGTTCGTGGATGTAAAAAAATATAAGTGTGGGTGTGTGTATATATATGGCTGGGTCATATTTGTCATAATGTCATTTTATGAAATTCCCATGTTGATGTAACTTCTTTCAATGTTTATATGAAATAAAGGTTTAAATAAAAGTATTTTGGAGGAAGTGAATACGTTTTGAAAAGTTGTTTATGATTAATGTCTCCACTTATAGTTTTATTGAAGGGTAATTTGAGTATGTTGCAAATGAGGTAGATGTTGTTCTGTAAGGATAGCTCTTTATATTTTCAATGTATTATTGCTAATGATTTTTCTGAGTGATTTCTTCTAATTGGTTTTGCTTCATGTGGTTTATGGCATGAGAGTTTGAATTTGAGTTATGAAGTATAATTGTTGCATTCATCATAGCTGATGAATGTTAGCATGTGCACTTGATGTTTCATTGAGTGTTATAGCAAGGGCGCTTGATGTTTCATTGAGTGACTTTTGCTTCACTAACTTGATGACTTTTATGCTACATTACCCAAATACATCTCACCTTACCCTTGCCCACATTACAACCTAGAAAATTCCTTTGATTCATGATAATGCATCTGACACTTAATGGTCGAGAAATGAAATGATATGCAAAGTTATAGAATGTTTTAATCATCAATGGTTTTTGAGTTTAAGTATGAATCTATCTTATTAGAACACATTTTGTTCAATTTTACCTTTAGATTGCTCAATTTCTAAAAGTGATGAATGTTGATTGATCAAAAGTAGAAGCATTGAATGTTGAATTATTGTTATGGTTTTTGAAAATTATTTATCTTTTCTTATGATTATATACTCTTTAGAAATATGGGAAATGAGTAAATGTTTTGGGTCTGTAACTTTGATTTTAATGTTGCAACTGTAGTCAAAAGCTAAGTATAGGAGAAATTTATATTTGCTTAATTGGTTATGAATTTGTTCTATAACACTTAGTATTTAATGATATAAAATGCTTAAAACATCCACTTTAGTTCATATTTTCTTTTAGGTACAATTTGGAAGCAAAAGAGCTAATGCGAGTCCAAAGCACTATATTTGAGTCGTCTTCTTAAGAATCACACTCACTTGTCTTCATAGAACAAGAAGAAGAATGATTAGAGAAATAGGAGACAAGAAAATGTATAAAGATTACGAATATCTGTTGAAAATACAAAGAGGAAGAACACGTGAAGTGAGTCACAACTAGTGTTAATTTGTCATGGCCATAAGACACCTCTCACACCCATAATGTGTCACGCCCATACAAGGTGTCTCAAGTCTATAAGACTCATACTCACAGCTATGAGAAGTGGCTAGCTCTCTGAAACCTAATTTTTAAGTATAAAAACACCATGTAGCCATTAAAAAAATGAATCATTTGGGGAAATATTTTAAGGGTTTTAGGAGGATGAAGAGAGACAAAGGTTGACGCCTTTGGAGACCCATAGAGGGATAAACTTCTCGATGCCAGTTTTGAGGTGATATCGACGCTGAAGAACTCAGTTAAGCATTTCTCTTATAATTTGTTATTCTTTCTCTTAGGGATTGATTAGATATCCTATATTAAATGTTTGGGTGTTATGTAAGAATAATTGAATTCTCTATTTGATTATTTTTATATAAAAACCGATCAGTAGAATTTTAATATAATTCGTAATTGTTAGTTTGAGATTCATTTGTGCTGACTAATGGTTTTTAATCATTAGGGATGACATAACTTAGGTTAAATGACTCAATCTTATGTGGTTGTTTACTTGATTAATCTGTTTTCCTAATTTATAATGTGGTTGTCCAATTAAATCTAGAGAGCTTGTTCTAAGTTGCTCGATAGCTAGGTTTAATTAACGAGTTCTTCTTAATTAAACACTACTTAAGGAAAATTGGAGTAAATAGAGCTTATTATTAACCTACGATTAATAGTTTCCGAGAGAGGTATAAGAACAAAAATTAAATGTAATATGTTCAGCTGTATGACTGGGTCCATAATGAATTCATCATTTTTAGGTTGTTTAATTAATTTTCTTTTGTTAGTTTAGTTTCATTTTATTTTCTTGTTTAAAAACCAAAGCCAAACCCCTATAACCTTATCACCAATTATTTTCGTTTCAAATGCTTTAGACACACTCTCTATAGGATCAACTTAGACTTACCACTATTATAGTTGTAGATCTAGTTATTTTAAATAGTGTTATGATGTGCTACGCCAGTCTGCATATGTGGTCCTTTATAGGTTGGTACGGTGTGGTTATTCTGATGAGGAGTAGTGTACGATGAAGAGTAGTGTGGTGAGTGGATGTTTCTATGATGAACACTTCTAGGGTTGGAGAATGAATGCGAGGAAGAGAAACAAATGAAAGAGTGAAATGAAAATTAGGGCTCAGTGACTCCTTTTAAAGGAGTCACAAGCATGATTCACGCTTGTGAATGAGGGCTCGAGTGAGTAACTCTTACAGTCACACCTGTGACGTTTGTTACGCAGGCATGAGAAATTTTCTTAAGCTCAAGTCACACCTTTAAGGTTTGTTGCACTGGTATAAAAATGTTTTTTAAGCTAAAATCATGCCCATGAGACCTAGCATGATCTCTAATTTTTCATTTTTTAATTTAAAAACAAACAGACTAATTAGAATGCCATAAAAAAGGAATAATAAATAATTAAAAAAGCAAAACAAAAGTTATATAGGTTGCCTTTGATTCAGCAATTCTTTAACCTCTTTTATCTCGATGCCTCAATAGTCATGATCTAGGTGGATAACTCAAAGTGATTGATTCCACTAACAGAATAATTAGAATGTCATAAAAAGGATTAATAAATAATTAAAAAAGCAAAAAAATTATATAGGTTGCCTCCCATTCAACATTTCTTTAACCTCTTTTATCTCGATTCCTCAGTAGTCATGATCTAGGTGGATAACTCAAAGTGATTGATTCCACTATTTTCTTCTCTTCATTGGGAGCTATCTCTAAGAATTTGCCAAACTCTCCCTCAATTGCATCATCTAGCAATTGGTAGTACTCATCAATCTCTTTAACTAATCCCAACTCCTTTGCCTCTTCTTCCTTTGCGGAAAAATCAAAATTTGTAGCAATAATTTGATCAACAAGAGAACATTCTTTATAAATGGTAGAAGTAGGAATAGGTTAAACATTAAAGATTCAAAATTTTACTATTTCTCCTAGAATAGTCCTAGTCAATTTTCCATTCTTAACATCAATAACGGTATTGGTAGTGGCCATAAAAGGCCTCCCTAGTAGTATGATGTGCTCCTTTTCTTGCTCTTTTAGTTCCTCCATGTCTAAGACAACAAATTTTATGGGTACAATCATTCCTCTAACTTTCACTAACAAATCATCAATTATTCCTTTCGAATAACGAATTGGCCTATCATATAATTGTAAACATATGTTGAAAGGTCTTAATTGTCCTAGATCTAATTTCTCATAAATAGAATAAGACATAAGGTTTATACATGCTCCAAAGTTAAGCATACCCTTAACCTCATCACTATTACCCATTGATACTTTCATGACGAAACTCCCAGGATGTTTCATTTTGGGGGATAACTGCTACTGAAGGATTGAACTTCCTACTTCTGCAACTATCACCTTCTTATTTAGCTTAAACTTCCATTTTTTGATGCTTAGTTCTATGAAGAACTTCACATAAGTTGGAATGTTCCTGATCACATTTAACAAAGGCAGATTAATATTAACTTTAGAAAGCATGTTATATAGATAAGAAAAATTCTCATTTTGTTTCAGGTCTTTAAGATAGTTTGATTATGGAATTTCTTAGGTTTCGATAATGCATCACCTGCATCATATATCACAAAATACGTAGTAGAAAGTAAAATAAAACCTAAAAAAATACCAAATCACATATGTGCCATTAGATGTAGTAAAAAAATGAACTTAAGATGTACACCTTACTAACTCCTTCATTCTTGTTGTCTTCACCTCTTCGAGTTGTCATAAACTACAAAAACCAAAGGAGGGCATCTCTAGTGATATCCATATAAAGAACAGAGCCTGAAATCTTTTAGGAGGAATGGTTAGAAAACATATAAAGTGGTAGCTTTAATGTATGTTCTTAAAAGAATAGTTTAAAATTTCAACTCCCACTAGACTAACTACATCATATCTATCCCATATAATGTTTGTTCTTGTCCTCAAAGCTCATTACTTAATTGAATATGTCACTAAAGACCATCTTCATGACATTTACACTCTGGCTAGAGATTCCTGAGTAGTGACCCCAATAAGAGGTCATGGGTATCATCTCCTTATATCAGGAGTGGTTAATCCTTTATTGGCTACTCAATTACCTTCGAATACTCAAGTTGCACCCAATAAGCAACCTCTGAGAGACAACAATGAACGAAGTCAAAGTACAGGCTCAGTATTCAATATATCCTTGAGCACCTCAAGTTTAAGGATGTTTTCACCATTTCTATGATGAGATTATCATTGACACTATAATAGATTATCCATTAGATTGTCTCATGGTAGGTCAGCTTATATACTTACTACTCTTATTAAGAATCCACATGTTAACTATAAACAACTCATGCTTACAGCTTATGAGATCCACTACTTGATCCAATCAAGGAGTATAACATGTGACAGTCTATCCAGATTAATAATGTCCTGTCTCGTTTGTAATATACCACACCTATAGGGCATATTCCCAAAAGCATCGGAGAATATTCGAGATATACTCTATGGGCATGATATGTTAGTAAACAATTCAAAAAGATTTTTCCATCTTACACATAATATTATATAGCACAGAGGCACTTTAATCAATAAATTGCCAGAGTTTGACCTAAAATTTAGAGCTTTCCTATATTCAACCTGTGTAAAAACATTTCAAGAAAGCTCAGCTTTCCTCTTTAATGATCTTAGTAAAGATGTATAGAAAAACATTTATATTATTCCATTTATCAATTCTCACATTCATAGACATTTCCAGTATCTAATAACAAATAAAATCACAGAACTTTTCATTATATTACTACCAAACATGTTCATAAGGCAATAATTCAGTCTTATCACAAATATACAAATATATTGAACATTAGTATACAAAAATACAACATGCCAAGCTACATATATCAGTTATAAAATTATTAACACATTGTACACAATGTAGCAATGTGTTGTGATATGTAGATGTAAAACTACTACTAGACTCTGCAGATTTAGCTGATTGAACTTTTGAGCCTTGACTTCCAAAACGTAAGAGTTATACTCCAACTAACTCTAGACCTCTCTTGAGCCTGAAAAAATATTACAATTTTGATAAATTTTACAAACTCAATGAGTGAATCATCATCGAATAAACATACCATATAACTAATAATATCAATTTACATTTCAATAACACACATCAACTTAGGCGAAACTCAAGAAAATCATATCATATTTTTTAAAAAATATGAAGATGTATTTCAAAGCCGCAATTAAATTTAATCAAACACGTATATGAAAATGCAAATATGCTTTCATTCTTATTTCCTTGTGTTGTGATCAAATATGCCAATTCACACCTTGGGTTTCAAACAAATTTCTGCTGGCCAGCTAAACGAGCATTATAGCCCAGATCACATTATGAGCATTAAGCCGTGAGTTCTTATTACGAGCCTTAGGCCCTGAATACGAGCTTTTCATCCCGAATGTCTGCATGTTATTCATTTTGATCACAAATCCTATTATCTCATCATGAATGCTAAATGCAATTATATGAATCATTTCATATATAACTTTCTTTCATCAGTAACTGATTGTCCAAAATTCACAATGAATTCAATTCAAACAAGCATTTCATAATTATTCACATAGTCGAAAATTGACAATAGAATGAAAAACAATTTCATATACAATCCTAAATATCAAACTCCTCGGACCAATAATGTCTAGAATTGTAACAATTATTTAAGCAACAATTCAATAACTGACATTCAATTAAAAATAAATCAACCATAATGAGAAACAACTATGCTAACTTACATAACACTCTAGTGACTATTGCCTCAACGTCCTAGCAATATCTGGGTATTGACAATCACTCTGAGAGCCTATTAGACATGCATATGAACATCGGTCACTGATAAGGAACAGAGAGAATATGTATGCCCTCCTTAAGTGCAATGTTTATATCCTACTCTTCTAAATGTTCCTTTATGAACAAGCCGCCCTCTTTTAATCATAACTCTCTCTACAAAACTATAATTACCATGATTCTTGTTCCCCCTAAAACTAGACTTCATTAGTTTTAATATTACCAAAAATTACACGAACATAATCTCCCCTTGGAATAACCCTTATCCAAATTTTTTCCTTTTTCTGGTAAGAAACAGGCCGACAACCAATACTCAAACAACAATAAACCATTACCAAGACATATTCTAGCCAAACCATTTCATATAAGCATTAGTAAGACATCATTAATCATTTTTTAGTTTTATACTTTGACAAATTCGGGCTCTAAGGCCCTCAAAAATTAGGAAATAATACAAGGCTCTTGTACAGAGGTTTGTCATGGGCAATATTGGGGAAACAAGCATAACTCAAGCTATAATCACTATTTTGTCAAGCTCATTTCGTAGAGGTCAAGCTAAGACCTATATCTACATCTTTTATTCTTTGAATTTCTAAAGTTATGTAAAATAGTTCAAAATGGAGAATATGAAATTCAAACTAGGATTTCGAGTTACCATGGTGACTTCTTTCCTTCTCCTCATCTCTTCCCCTTTTTTCTTTCCTTCTCTCTCTCCTTTTTTTTCCTCCCTTTTCTAACCTTACAATAGACCCTCACTCTCCCTTATGTTGCCTTTTATATCTATTTTCTCTAGAAAGTTCAAAGAAAGTCAAACCAATTGTAAGGCTACATATGTCACCATTTGTAAAGTTACATATGTCATCATTCTAAAGCTCCACATTTCACAAGTCTAAAGTGTCATTTGTCACCAATTTAAAGGGCCACTTGTCATAAATATAAAGTGCCACTTGTCTCCAATCTTACCATTTAGGAGTTATACGAAGCCAGTTTATACATTGACTCCTTAAACTTTCGATTATTTTACAATTAATGCCAAATAACTAACTTAAATACATCAATTTCTAATTTATTTATAATTCATCATAATCATATCCAAGCATCATAGAATATGTCAATTAAGTGCACATAAAACATTTTTCTTTTATTTTCCATAGTTATAAATAATAATCTATGTATGTGTATGCTAATCTCATGTATGTACATAGAATAACAAATTCTATAACCTAATGTACCAAATTAATCATCTAGTGATATAACTTATTTTATTTAATGCAATATGCATGAGCTTAATCTTCTAACCCTTCTAACCCTCAACAATTTAGGAGATAGGATATTACATCATTAATCATATGACTAGGCATAATTTAAATACTAACATAATTATACATGATAAGAATCTCATTATCATAATCTCATCGTGATTTCCTTCATGCCCTATAATGTATCAAAGACTTCATGTAATAGCCCGTTTTCCATATTAAGGTTTAGAACCTTAGACTATTGCACATGAGTAATATCATTGAGATTTCATAAAATGCATTGCATTCATATCGATATCATTAGTATACACACATGAATAATGATTTTGTACAAATTGTAAAGATAGTATTTACACCCAATTGAAATATTCTGGAGTATGAAAGGTTTATAATGATCATGATGTGATACTATTTAGGTCTTAAATATTTAGTTTAATTAGAATTAATTGTTACAATGGGGAGATTGATGAATTAAAATGTATATTTAGATTAGGAACAATGTCAAGTGGCAAGACAAATTGACAAACGAAAAATTAGCTTAACTAAGCCTATGAAATAATTAACAAATGGCATAGATAAATGAGTGACATTTGGCATGGGTAATTAATTAGAAAATGGCAGCAATTATTGAGTTATAAATAGACTAATAATTAGGTGAAAATTAACAGCTTACTTAGTGGGAAAATGGCTTACATGCCTAATGACATATGTAATTGAAAGACGATGACAACTTGCTCCTAGTTGAATTAAGCTAACGTACCAAAAGTTTCTGCTGGAACATTTTCCATCTTCTTCTTTCCTCTTCACCAAAATTTGCTCTTATCTCACGTTTCTTTATTTTGGTTTAAGCCTAGAGAAATTGTCACACCAAATCGATACTTTTATAGTTTATAAGTATTGTTTTCCTTTATACTTGCCAAAAACTATCAGAAGTATTGTTTTCCTTTATCCTTGCCAAAAACTAACTTATTTTCACCTTAAATTTGTTATGATCTTGCAAGAATGGAGGGCTAGGTTAACTTGATGAAGTGAGCTAGAATTGGAAGTTAAATAAGTAAGTAAAGTGTTGCTCTTTATATCATGTTCTAATGGAAAGATTATGATGACTAAATTGGATGGATTGTATATGATGTTGATGATGAAGTGTGCTAGAATATGTTGGATGAACTTGGATACTTTTATGCTTAATTATTGATGTATCAAAACTGTGAGTTGTAGGTTGTTATATAGATGGATTAAATTAGGATTTACAGCATAATAAAGGTGAATTTATGCTTCAGAAAGATGTTAGTGTAGTTTTCTTAAAATGGGAAAGAATAGACTATATGCATGATAGTGAATGATATTTTTTAGTTTATTTTGATGCATGAAAGATAATAGTTTATGAGCTGCCAATTGATTAATTTTGAGTTGGAATCAAAGATGAAATTTATGCAGAATTATAGTATAATTAAGTTCTAATTGAGGTATAATTGGTTGACCATTAGGAAGATTTTTTGGATTTGGTATAAAGATATCAAAATCTGGAAAAAGAATTAAAGGAAATGGATGGTGAATTTTCAATTCACTCATCCCACGATTGTGGAAGTCACATACACGATCGTGGGAAATGCTTGGAAGTGAAAAAAAATTATGTTTGTTGTAATTGTTGAACCAACTAAGGATAAGTTACTTTACCTTGGTGCATTTGGACTTGATTGAGGCTTAAAATGAACCTAAGTTGATGTTGGATAAGTTGGTTAAGTGTTTGATAAGTTTAGGTTGTTAATTGATGTTATAACTTAAGGAAAGGATTGTTTGATATCAATGTATCTACATTTGGAATTTATGAGTGTTAAAGCAATGAAGGTGTTCTTATGAATGCAAATATGATCCAAAGGATATGAATAATGCATTAGGAGTGAATGAATGGGATTTAGGAATTGCGTAAATATATATAAAATGCTAGAAATGGGTTGATAAATGTATAGTTAATCAATTTAGAATAATCAAGTTTACTTGAGGTATAAACCTAAATTGCAAACTAATTATATACAAACTATAATGTTTGAATGATCAAGACTTGTGATTAAGAATACATACTCTGGAAAGTCAATTAAACATGTATTGAACATGACACATATATTGAATACTTATAAGATTGATCAACTTAGTAATGATAAAATATGTTTGTATTGCATGACTAAATAATCACAAATTGAACGTCAGCATCCAAATATTGTCGAGTAATCAAGGCAATAGCTTATCTAGAACATACTATAAGTTTACCTAGATGTTTTGTCATTTTCGATTAGCTCTTAGATATTGAGCTATTATTGATATGATTGTGATTATTCTAGATATTAATGGTCTGAGCAGTTTGATATTTCGGATTATATTGGAAGTGTTTCCTAATTGTTTGTGTAAAATCCCATTACCATAAAGTATATACTTGAACATCCAAAGGACACTAAAGTACATATCCTATGATAATATCATATTAGAGTAATCTTATACACTTATATATAATCAAATAAAATAACATAATGCTTAAAAAGTTAACTCCTCATTTCATTCATCAATAAAATATACATTGAACAGTACTTCCTTTTAAACAAATATGTAAATTACCAAACTGTGTGAAAGTTTACGACCCTTTATACACAATTTCTACATGACATAAGTAAATTACGTAAAAACGACTACAACTCCTCAGTTGCTAGCTGGCAGACCTTTGAACCATATCTTAATCTAGAATGTCCTTCTACAGAATCTTAGAAATCTAGATCTCCTGTCTCATACTTGAAAAGTCACATTGCAATTTTTGATGAGTTTTACGAACTCAGTGAGTGAACCATCATTGATGATCCCACTCAAAAGAAGTACACAAATATCACAAATCGAACCAATTTCGTAACATTTTCCATCTCAATAAGGAATAATTGTTGGAGTTATGTAAATATAGTGCCCTAGAAAGCAAGTTTATTTACATATAAGTTTATCTTCTTCAATTACAGTTTTGTAATGAAAAAATTTATCATTAATAAAACAAAAGAGTTTGGTTTTATTTGTGTGAGTATACTTAAGTGTGTTAGCATTCATTAGATTAAGTGTATACTTAAGTATCTTTTAATGTTAGCATGTAACATATTAGCATTCATTAGATTAAAGAAGAAAGATGTACATTGGATGGACCATCTTCCTTCTTTCTTCTTACAAAAACCAAAATTGGTAATTCAATTTTAGGTTATGGTCTTTTCATATAGCCATTTTAAAGATAAATGAAGAGAGTCTCATTTATTGGTTGCTTTATGATTGATTAATGAAAGAAGTGATGCATTGGATGCCTCTCTCTTCTTCCATTCCATGCATAACCGAATTTGATAGTGTAAGAAAGACTTCTTGCAAGTTTTTAGACTCTCTCTCCTTTCATGCAATGGTGAACCGAAATTACCAAGTGAAAGAGTCTCATGTTTGGTTCATCTTCTTCTAAGAAAATCTCCTCTAAACATTTCTTCACCTTTCCCACCAAAGGATTTTGTTAACCTAGTTATCCATGAAGAACAAGAGGTAAATCAAATTGGTTGAGGATAGAATAACAAAGAGAAGATAGATTGCTAAAGGAAAAGATTAAAAAGAAAAAGGATTTAGATACAAGAAGAAGGATATAGCATGCTTTCTTTTTCAGATCCAACACTAACATCTTTTGTTAGATAGATTATAGTTGAACAAACACAAGTTAAAGTATGCAGAATATGTTCAAACACTAGCCATCCAACTAATGAGTTTCTGTAACTACAAGAGGGAAGTATAGAGTATGTGAATGCTGCAGTAGGGAACTTTTCGTATCAATACAACCCGTACTCACAGATGTATAACTTGGGCTGGAGGGATTATCCCAGCTTCAGTTACGGAGGGAATAGGCAGCATAATTACTTTCATAATAAGTCGCAAGAAGAACAACAATTTCAACCAAGGCCACAAGGAGCACAGGGAACCTCTTATTCTAGTTCAAGTAATTATTTGGATGAATTGATCAAGACTCTTACTGTTAACAATCTCCAATTTCAATAGAGCATACAACAACAACTGCAACAGTTCTAACAAGAGACTAAAGCAAGTATACAGAACATGGAAAACCAATTGGGTCAAGTGGTAGTAAGGCTCAATTGTCTAGAATCACAAAGTGGAGGAAAACTGCCATCCTAACTCGAGGTGAACCTAAATAATGTAAATGCTATAACCCTGAGGTGTAGAAAGAAGATTGAGGGTCCCAAGAGAACTCTACCGAGTACAAAGGTAAATTTTGAAAGCCCTAATATCATTAAGAATAATCCTCCACCTTTTTTGAGTAGATTGATAAGACCGAACAAGGAGGAGAAAGAAAAAGAGATATTAGAGACTTTCTAGAAAGTGGAAGTAAACATATCTTTGCTCTATGCAATTAAGCAAGCAATAAGGTATGTCAAATTCCTCAAGGAATTATTTACACATAAAAGGAAAATGAGTGGTAATGAAAAAGTGATGGTGGGTGAGAATGTGTCTGTAGTTTTTAGAAAGATGTCTATAAAATGCTAGGATCCAAAAATGTTCACCATTCCTTATAAAATTGGTAATACTATGATTAATAAAGTTATGTTGTATTTGGGAGCTTCAATTAGTATGAAGCCTTATTTAATTTATGGTTCCTTGAATTTTGGTCTTTTGAAAGAAATAAGTGTTATCATACAATTAACTGATCATATTAACATTTACTCCGATGGTGTAGATGAGGATATTTTGATGCGAGTGAATAAGTTAGTGTTTCCTGCACATTTTTATGTTGTTGATATAAATGATGAAACAATCTGATGCCTATCTTATTAGGGAGACCGTTTCTTAATATGGCTCAAACTAAGATAGATGTTCTTGAGGGCACACTCATAATCGAATTTGCTGGAAAGTGATTCATTTAAATATTTTTGATGCCATGAAGCATCCTCATAATGATCACTGCATTTTTTATGTTAATGTGATTGATCCATTGGTGGAGGAAATGTTTAAATTAAGTTGCAAGGATCATTTAGAGACAGTCTTGATTGAGCAAATGGAAGCAAAAGCTAATAATAAGGTTGAAATGGGAGAAGGGTTGATGGAAATGGTAGTTGCTTTGGAATCATTGGAGAATTCTCCAAAAAGGTATGATTTGGCTTTTATGAAATTATCTGAATCTCACCAGAACTTATTACCTTCTGATATGCAGACGCTAGAATTGGAACTGAAGCCACTCCCTACCCACCTTAATTATGCCTATTTTGGAGATAAACAGACTCTCCCAGTTATCATTTCGAAGGAATTGACTTCAAATTAAGAAGACAGACTGGTTCGAAGGTTGAGAAAGTATAAGAAGGCAAGCAGGTGGATGATCACAAATATTCAAGTAATAAACTTGTCTATATGTATGCACCACATTTTGTTGGAAGAGGAAGTAAAGTCCATAAGGCAAGCTCAGTATAGGCTGAATCCTATGATGATGGAAGTTGTGAAGAAGGAAGTGCTGACGCTTCTCAATGTTAAGGTTATTTACCCAATCTCAGACAAGAAGTGGGTAAGTCCTATTTAGGTGGTTCCAAAGACGTCCAGAATCACAATTGTGACCAATCAAGAAGGTGAGATGGTTCCCAACAGAGTGCAAATCAAGTGGTAAGTGTGTATTGACTATAGGAAATTGAATTCAACAACTTATAAAGACCATTTTCCCTTCCCTTTATTGATAAGATTCTTGAGAGATTAGTTGATTATGATTATTATTATTTTCTAAATGGCTTTTCAGGATATCTTTAGATACCAATTGCACCAGAAGATCAGGAAAAGAACACCTTCACATACCCATTTGGTACGTTTGCTTACTAAAGGATGCCATTTGGATTATGCAACGCACCCGCCCAATTCTAAAGATGTATGGTAAGCATTTTTTCCAAGTATGTTGGGAAAATCCTTAAGGTATTTCATTGATGATTTTAGTGCTTATGGTCCTTGTTTTGATGAATGCCTTGAGAATCTTGCTATTATCTTGGAAGGATGCATTGAAACTAATCTTGTACTCAATTGGGAAAAATGTCATTTTATAGTTGATCAAGGTATAGTTTTAGGGCATGATATATCTGCTAAGGGTATTGAGGTAGATAAATCTAAGGTTGATCTTATTTCTTTTTTAGCTTACCCCTCTATTTTACGAAAAGTATGCTCTTTTCTTAGGCATGCAGGTTTTTATTGAAGATTCATTAAGGACTTTTCGACAACAAGATGTCTCCATTGAGCTCTATGATAAGTGTAAGGAAGCATTCAACAAACTTAAGGAGCTTTTGATATCCCCACTGGTGATTCAACTGTCAGATAACCTCCCCTTAGAGAACATATATGATGCAAATGACTATGCAATAGGGGCAGTTCTGAGACAATGAGTGGGAAATGCTTTGCATGCCATCTATTATACGTCAAAGACTCTCAACCCAGCTCAATTAAATTATTCAACCACTAAAAAGAACTCTTATCTATGGTTTTCACTTTATAAATTTTTTTATCGTAATTGCTTAGTGTTAAAGTAATCGTTTATTTTGACTATGGAGCTTCACGATACTTACTCACAAAGAAATAAGCAAAACTGAGGTTGATCAAATGGATTCTTCTCATTTAGGAATTCAAATTGGAGATTGGAGATAAGAAGGCGCCAAAAAATGTGGCAGCTAACCACTTTAGCCATTTGATCAAGGAAGAAGATGACATCCCTTTGCAAGAGACATTTCTAGATAAACAAATATTTTCTACCGATTTGACACCATTATGCTATGCAGACATTGTAAATTTGTTAGTTACTAACAAATTACCTTTTGTTTGTCAATGGCTCAGAGGGATAGGCTATAAAATGAAGTGAAATACTACATTTAGGATGACCCGTATCTTTGTAAGTACTGTGCATATCAAGTCATTAAGAGGTGTGTCCCTGAAAGTGAAGCAACCTCGATCTTAGCCTTCTACCATTTGTATTCGTGTGAAGGAAATTTTGAAGAAAAAGGATAGTTTATAAAGTTCTAGAGAGCAGTTTCTTTTGGCCTTAATTGTTCAAAAACACATAAATCTTCTGTAAATCATATGACAAATGCCAACGGTAAGGTAATTTGTCCCGTAAAGATTAATTGCCACAAACCTTTATGCTTTTCTTTGAAATTTTTTATGTTTGGAGTATTGACTTTATGGGAACTTTTTCTCTATCTTTTGGCCTTACTTATATATTGCTTACAGTCGATTGTGTTTCTAAATACCTGGAAGCCAAAGCCACCAGAACTGTTAATGCCAAGGTTGTTGCATATTTGGTTAAAGATAACATTCTTTCTAGGTTCGGGGTACTAAAAGCAATCATTAGCGATAGAGGAAGCCATTTTTCCAATAGGGTAATGGAAACAATGTTTAGAAAATATAAAATCACACACAAGATTTCCACCGCTTACTAGGGGAAATCACGGCAATCTTGGAGAAAACTGTGCAACCCAATAGAAAGGATTAGAGTATAAGACTAGACGACATAATATATGCCTATAGGATAACTTACAAAACACCAATGAGGATGTCTCTATATTGTAACACTCCTTATACGAAACCTACAACCATCCACACATAAGGCAACCAATTTCCTGTACATACATTCACGACATGCATTTCAATTTAATTTTATACATGTACATATTACAAAACTCCCCAATACTTAATATTATCATTTAACAGTAGTAAAACATTTTTACATTTACATGGTAATCCAAAAGAAAACATACAATTACTTTTAACCATTATATGTACAACCATCTTTAACTAAAAACGCCTTCCATAAGTACTTTTTCTTCTATTTGTTGGCCTTGATCCCTACAGATGTTGCTAAGCTTGAAAGCTTATTAGGGAAATACTTAGTTTAATGACTGCTCACAGCAGTCATCCCCCAAGAACATACATTCATAAACATTGAACAAATATAAATAATGATGGCATAATTAATCACATAAATAATGCAAACATACTTCATTACTTTTTTTTATATACTATAAATTCACCTTCAAAACTCAAACATTGATATTCAACATTCAATGGCACAAATTATCAATACAAATGCAAATGCTCATTCATATACTGATTATTTATGTTGTCATATTGTATTTATTATTTATATCTCTTTATTTTACTTTCTATGTTAGGCTTGCACATTTTCTGTGGGTGTGGATAATGGGTGCTGTGGATATCCGAAGATATCAAATTGTGGATACTAGAAGGTATCGAACTTTGGATACCTGAAGGTATCAAACTGTGGATACCTAAAGGTATCAAATTGTGGACACTGCTAATGTCAAACTATAGCAGCTGCACTATAACCCTATAGGCTTGCCCATCTACCCACCTCCAAGACAATAGAGGAGGCTCTGTAACATTTCCTTTAACCATTTGCCTATTTCACAATTCATATATTGACAAGTCATTTAGTCTACATTTCAAGTCATAAAATCTATATTTATATTCATACATGCAATTCATAGTTTAGGACCATTAGGAGGGTGTCAAAATCACACTTTTATAATCATACTATACATATATGACCAAAAAATATGCACACAAATCATTTATGTACATATAAGTTTTCTTTGGAATGCATTATGCTCAATCTTGTATTCCAATGTTTAGTCTCCCAATTCACATGTGGTAAGTTCTATTTCATTTATTTCTACATGTTTAAAAATTTTCATGCAAATTTATAAAGGTTTGGATAAAATGTGGTAGAAATCGGGAACAAAAACAATGTCACTTTCGTGACAGACACATTCTCCATTCATAACACTACTTGTTCCTTAATATGCATATAGAAAAATTCAAAACTAGGTTTCAAGGTCTTGTGAAAATGTTTTCCTTTATGTATATAGTTTTTATATAACTAATAATTAGACCATTTGGACTTCCAAATCATGAGATATATGCAAACTATCACAAGCTGCTCCAAAATAGGGGCAACATCAGGTCACCCTTTCGATGTCAATTTCCAAGGTCATAGGGCCAGAATTAAATTATATTCCCTTCTAGAGATATTTAGCTCTATGTCTTAAGTTTCATATTCAACTAAAATCACACAATTTGGAGGTCTTTAGGTTGAGTATGACATAAAAAAGGTGACTGTCTCAAACAAGCCCTAGATAGAATTCCATTATACGATACTTTCTTGTCATATACAACTAATCCTATCCAAGATAACACCAAAATAACACTAAAGCAGCATCCCAACAACAATTCCAAATCCAAATGAATATTTGAATCGATTGAATCATACACAAATATAGAAATTAACTAAGTGAAGTCCCAAACCTTAAAATTAGAAAAGCAGTTCTTCTAATGCTTTTCCTTCCTTTCCTCTTTGGCTTTTACTTGAATCATCAAGTGAAAAATGATGGGATGAAGTTGAAATGGAGAGGAGACAAATCTAAAGTTAAGCCATCAAAGTTTCGTCTATCTTTCCTATCCATATGCCTCTTCATGAATTTTCTATTCTTAGAATCATATTTCAATCCCATTAGGCTAAATGTCACAATCCTGTTGGATTATGTGTTACAATCCCATTGGACCACGTGTGACAATTCTACTGGACACACATGTTTTAATCTTATTGGTCCATGAGTTGACTTTAGAAAAATTGCATATTGGTCCTTCTTTTTTGTAACATCCCGTTTCCAGAGAACGGGTCGCACCAGAGAAACGGGTCCGGGTGTGGTAAATTAACACATCTCATGCTCATGCAGTAGTGAATAGTGAGATATGTGCAT
>JAOTJB010000002.1:28289597-28301991 GCA_027123815.1 Erythroxylum minutifolium
TAATTTACGATCCCACCACACATTTTTTCTGGATCAACCTTTATTGAATTTTCTTATGATCTACCTCAGTTTTGTTCGGAGGTAGGTTAAATGAATTTGTTTTGTTTAAGTTTGACCTGGTGGAGAATTCCTCCCTTATGGGACACGCGTCCAGATGTCACGTAGGACGTCGGGCCCGTGACCCACCCGGGGAGGGGTTCCAGCATATAAAGAACGTGGAAAACCAACTGGGTCAGGTGTATACATTAGATGAAACTAAAGGGTGATGAAAAAGTGATAATAGGTGAGAATGTGTCTGCGGTTTTTAGAAAGAAAACCTTCATCGAGTACAAAGGTAAATTTCAAAAGCCCTAATATCATTAAGATTTTTTCGACTTTTTGAAATGTGAAAGTAAACATACCCTTGCTCAGTGCAATTAAGTAAGTACCAAGATATGTCAAATTCCTCAAGAAACTGTGTACACATTAGACGAAACTAAAGGGTGATGAAAAAGTGATAACGTGTGAGAATTTGTCTGCAGTTTTTAGAAAGAAGATGCCTCCAAAATTTCAGGATCTAGGTATGTTCACCATTCAATGCAAAATTGGTGACACTATGATCAATAAAGCTATGTTGAATTTAGGAGCTTAAATTAATATGAAGCCTCATTTAATTTATGCTTCTTGAATTTGGGTCCTTTGAAAGAAACAAGTGTTATCATACAATTGGCTGACTGCACTAATGCTTACCTTGATGGTGTAGCTAAGGATGTTTTGGTGCAAGTGAATAAGTTAGTGTTTCATACAGATTTTTATGTTGATGATATGAATGATGACACTTTATACAATTCAATACCTATCTTGTTAGGAAGACTGTTTTTCAATACGACTCAAACTAAGATAGATGTTTGTGAGAGCACCCTTACGATGGAATTTGATGGGGAAGTGATTCATTTTAATATTTTTGATGTCATAAAACACCCTCATGATAATCATTGTGTTTTCTCTATTGATGTGATTGATCTTTTGGTGTAGGAAATGTTTAAATTAAGTTGCAAGGATCATTTAGAAATAGTATTGACTAAGTAAATGGAAGCAGAAGCCAATAATGATGTTGAAATGGGAGAAGAGCTAATGGAAATAGCGGTTGCTTAGGAATTATTGGAGAATTCTCCAAAAAGGTATAATTTGGCTTCTATGAAATTATTTGAATCTCACTAAAAGTTATTACCTTCTAATGTACAGAAGCCGGAATTGGAACTGAAGCCACTCCCCACCCACCTCAAGTATGCCTATTTAGGAGAAAAGCAGACTCTCCCAGTTATCATTTCAACAAAGTTGACTTCAAATCAAGAAGACAGGTTGGTTTGAATGTTGAGAGAATATAAGAAAGACATCAGATGGATAATCACAGATACTCAAGGAATAAGCCCGTTTATATACATACATTGCATTTTGTTAGAGGAGGATGCAAAGTCCACGTAGCAATCTCAGTATAGGTTGATTCCTCTGATGATGGAAGTTGTGAAGAAGGAAGTACTGAAGCTTCTCAATGTTGGGGTTATTTAACCTATCTCCAACAGTAAGTGGGTAAGTCTTATTCAGGGGGTTCCAAAGAAGTCTAGAATCACCATTGTGACCAATCAGGAAGGTGTGTTGGTTCCCACTCGAGTGCAAAATAGGTGGCGAGTGTATATTAACTATAGGAAATTGAATTCAACAAATAGTAAAGACCATTTTCCCCTTCCCTTTATTGATCAGATGGTTAAGAGATTAGCTGGTTATGATTATTATTGTTTTCTATATGGCTTTTCAGGTTATCTTCATATTCCAATTGCACTGGAAGATTAAGAAAAAACCACCTTCACATGCCCATTTGATACGTTCTCTGACCGAAGGACACCATTTGGATTATGCAACACACCTGCCATATTCCAAAGATATATGGTAAGCTTTTTTCTAAGTATATTAAGAAGACCAAAGAGGTATTCATGGATGATTTCAGTGTTTGTGGTTCTTCTTTTGATGAATGCCATGAGAATCTTATTATTATGTTACAATGATGCTTTGAAACTAACCTTTTGTTAAATTGGGAAATTTTTCATTTTATGGTGGATCAAGGTATAGTTTTAGGGCATGTTATATCTGCTAGGGGTATTGAGGTAGATAAATCTACGGTTGATTTTATTTCTTCTTTACCTTGCCCCTCTACTGTGTGGCAAGTGCGTTCTTTTCTTGGGCATGTAGGTTTTTATTGAAGGTTCAATAAGGACTTTTTAAAGATATCCACACCATTATGCAAACTTACAACAAGATGTCTTATTTGAGTTTGATGATAAGTGCAAGGAAGCATTCAACAAACTTAAGGAGCTTTTGACATCCCCACTAGTGATTCAACAGTTATATTAGAACCTCCCCTTTGAAATCATATGTGATGCAAGCGACTATGCAATGAGGGCGATTCTAGGATAAAAAGTGGGAAAAGCTTTTCATGCCATCTATTATGCGTTGAAGACTCTCAGCCCAGCTCAATTAAATTATTCGACCATTATAAAAAAACTCTTATCTGGGTTTTTGTTTTAGAAAAATTTCGATCAATTTTACTTGATGCTAAAGTAATTGTTTATTTTGAACATATAGCTTTACCATACTAAGTCATGAAGAAAAAAGCAAAACCAAGACTGATCAGATGGATTCTCCTCCTTTAAGAATTCGACTTAGAGATCAAAGATAAGAAGGGGCAAAAAATGTGGTGGCTGATCACCTCAATCGTTTGATCAAGGAAGAAGAAGACATCCCTTTGTGAGAGACATTTTCAGATGAACAATTATTTTCTTTCAATATGACACCACCATGGTATATAGACATTGTACATTTCTTATTTACTAACAAATTACCTATTGGTTTGTCAATGGCTCGGAGGGATAAGCTTCAGAATGAGGCAAAGTACTACATTTGGGTTGACCCGTATCTTTGGAGGCACTATACAAATCAAGTCATCATGAGGTGTGTACCTGAAAGTGAAACGCCCTCAATCTTAGCTTTCTGCCATTTGTATGCATGTGGAGGACATTTTGAAGTAAAAAGGATGACTCATAAAGTTCTCAATAGTGGTTTCTACTGGCACTTATTGTTCAAAGATGCATACATTTTCTGTAAATCATATGACAGATGCCAATAGGCAGGTAATATGTCCCGTAAGGATCAATTGCCACAAACCCCTATACTTTTCTGTGAAATTTTTTATGTTTGGGGTATTGACTTTACGGG
The DNA here is from genome assembly GCA_027123815.1 of Erythroxylum minutifolium. NCBI lineage: Eukaryota > Viridiplantae > Streptophyta > Magnoliopsida > Malpighiales > Erythroxylaceae > Erythroxylum > Erythroxylum minutifolium. Next base: position 28,292,847 of record JAOTJB010000002.1, read on the forward strand.
GCCTTTCCCTCAATCTTTTGGCTTTACTTATATGTTGCTTGCAGTCGATTATATTTCTAAATGGGTGGAAGCCAAAGCCACGAAAAAACTAATGATGCTAAGATTGTTGGAGATTTTGTTAAAGCTAACATTCTTTCTAGGTTCGGGATACCAAAGACAATCATTAGCGACAGAGGAACCCATTTTTGCAACCAGGTGATGAAAACAATGTTCAAAAAAAATCACATCACGCACAAGATTTCTGCCGCTTACCACCCCCAAACTAATGGACAAGTTGAAGTATCAAAACGAGAAATCAAGGCAATTTTAGAGAAAACTATGCAACCCAATAGAAAGGATTGGAGCATAAGACTAGATGACACCATATGGGCCTATAGGACAGCTTATAAAACACTAATTGGGATGTCTTCGTATAGACTGGTGTTTAGGAAGCCATGTTATATTCCGGTGGAATTACAACACAAGGCATATTGGGCTATCAAAAGATGCAACATGAATTTAGATGATGCGGGTGTATATAGGAAGTTACAGTTGTAAAAGTTAAAGGTAAGGAATGACTCCTATTAGAACATAATTATAGATAAGGAGAAGATGAAGGCTTTTCATGATAAGATGATTTCAAGGAAAAACTTCTCGATGAGCTAGAAAGTGCTACTATATCACTCCAAGTTCAAATTATTTTCAGGTAAGTTTCGTTCCTGTTGGGTCGATCAATTTTTTATTACTCATGTCTTTCCTTTTAGTGTAGTAGAGATATGGAGTATGAAAATCTTCAAGACATTCAAAGTGAATGTTCATCGCTTAAAGTCGAATTATAAAGGCTTCCAAATGAAGGATTTGGAAGTGTTGATGTTAGAAGATGCAATTGTTGTCACTTGATGCAAGCAACAGGGAGTCAAGCCAATGATAATAAAAAAAAAAGGCGTTGCTTAAGAGGTAACCCAAGGGAATTCAATTTCTTTTTATTTACATTTTTGGATTTGTTATTTTCATTAAATGCTTCATTTCTTGCATTTGATGTTACATTAAGGACAATGAAAGTTTTAAGTGTGAGGGTGGGGATATTAGTTTTTATGTATACATCTTTAAGCTTAATTGTTGCTTATATGGCTTCTTAGGCAATGTTTAAAATCAACAAACAAATTCAAAATTTTTCTTGTTTTCTATTTCTTTTAAGATTATATAGTCATAATTAAAGTGTAAATGGACTAGAAAAATCCATGGCAACTTTAGCATGTAATTTTACTTTTGTGATTGGTTAATATGCATTATCTTTAGAAGAGTGGTGACTAGTGGTAGACAAAAACCAGTGAGATTTTGAGCCGTATTAAATTGACACATTTATATCATTCTCACTGTCTTTTGTTATGTGTGACCTTCATGACACGTACATCCTAACTTTGCTTTGATTTTCTATTCAAGACCACATTTTGATCACATGCATTACTATGAAAATAATTAGGCTTTCTTTGTTGTTTATGAGCTACATTAGCCAAATAACCTACCTATTTAGATGAATTTTCCTTTGTTAACCCCCTTTGAGCTTTATTAGCCTTTCCTTTTATATAAACCACATTGCATGCTTTTAAACCTAACCAAATGTCTTACCCAAACCCTAAAGCTAGTGTGGTATTTGTTAATTGTTGATAACTACGAGTGTACAAAAGCCTAAGTGTAGGCATATGCATACATATGAGTTGGTTATATTTGTTAAAATGCCATGTTATGAACTTCCATATTGATGTAGCTTCTTTCACTATTATATTTAAAAAAAGAGAAAATAAAGAAAAGAAAATAATAAATAATAATTTATGAGTTTGAATAAAAGTATCAAGGAAGAAGTATGATTGTTTTGAAAAGTTGTTAATTACTGGTTTCTCCTCCTTAAGTTGTCTTGAATATATGGTTTGAATGTATTGCATATGAGGTAAATATTGTTTTATGTGGAGCACTCTTTATGTTATGTTCATGTGGTTTATGGTGTGAAAGCTGAATTGAATTATAAAATATAATTGTTACATTTATCATAGCTGATGGTACCTAATTTTGAATGAATGTTAACTTGTACACCTGATATCTCATTGAGCGTTACTTTTACTTCACTAACTTTATGGCTTTTATGCTACATTACCCAAAATACATCTTACCTTACCCTTGCCTACATTACAACCCTAGAAAAGTCCTTTGATTCATGATTATGTATGTGACTTTTAGTGGTGGAGAAATGAAATGATATGCAAAGTTGTGAATTGTTATGATCACGAATGGTGTTTGAGTGTACCATGGAAATATTTTATTTAAACACCTTTTATCCAAGTCTACCTCTAGATTACTTAGTTTCTAAAGGTGATGAATGTTAATTGATTATGAGTAGAAGCTTTGAATATTGAGTTATTGTTATAGGTTTTGAAAATCATTCATCTTTACTTATGATTATTTATTTTTAGGAAATAAAGAAAATGAGTAAGAGTTTTGGCTTGTGATTTTGATTTTAAAAATGGTCCATAAATTGACAAATAAGGCCTATGATAGAATTTACTAGTGGTAGGTTTCCTTCTTTGTAAGGTACAATTGAACAAATCTTGTAAGTTCTTTTATTTCCTAAAAGTTAGTTTCTTAGTAGGTTAAGTAATTTAAGATTAGTAAGTTTCCTTGACCAAATCTTATAAGGTCTCTTGTTTCCTAAAAGTTAGTTTCCTAGTAGGTTAAGTAATTATAGGTTTAAGGTAATTCCTTTCCCTTAATTTTTTGTCAACCCCTCTCTTATATATAGGGAGGTTCGGCTATCACTAGAGGACACAATTTTATGACATTATTTTGTTATGTTTATGCTTATTATTATTCTTACTGAATAATTAGAATGCATTACATGATTTTCATGCTTTGTATATGAATTATCTAATTGATTTTGTTTCATGAATTAGTGGCATCTTTATTTGTTGTTCTTCTTTAAATCTTATGTTGTTCAATTCATAATTTGCTTGAATTAGGTTATGCATGTTTTTGAGGATTGGATTACAAATCTCTTGAAACAAACTTTATTCTTCTTTTCTTATTCGAATCTTCTTCTTGGTTGAAGATTAAGTGGTGAATCAAGAAAAGTCTAGGTAAGCTTTTACATTCTGCAATTTTCATATCAATTTGGTATTAGAGCCTATGTTATTTTGATTCATGTTAAGTGAATAATTTCGTGCTTCTTAAATTTACATTCTTAGAGTTTGTAATCAATCTTAAATTGTTTCTTGGTTGATTTCTTTTATGTGAAGGATTTCTTTTTTAGGTTTTTCCAATTTTCTGCCCATATTTAATTTCACAACAATTTTCTTTAGGTAGCTTCGGCCACTTTTGCTTTTAGAAAGAAGAAGAAAAAAAGTTGTGTTTTTGGAAAGATTCCTTTTATGAAGTTGTTTTTAGAAACTAAATTTCCTAACTATAAAAGGCATTACCGATTTGGAAGGTACTTTATTTGTAAAGAAAGAAGTCTTACTTGCCTATTTCTATCATTTCCATAATGGAAGGAAGGTCAATATTGCTGAAATTGGCCACTTTTAGTCAATCCTATTTGTATTAGGAATTGTTTCCTTTTTAGGTGTTGTAGCTTAAAATTGCCATATCTTTTTAACCGTGACGAATTTGAGAACGTGTTATGCATCAATTTGATAGTACTCGACGAGATCTTTTGATTAGCACCTATATTGCATATTTTTACTCCTTAAAATTACCAAAATACCCTTAACTGAAATTGTGCCAATTTGTGACAAATTCTAATCCATTTTCTTGTTCTAAACTATCACTGTAAATTATACTTGAGTCATTCTTATTCTCTGGCCTCCTAACTTGTTTTCTTTGTACTACTTTTCGTGAGAATTAGCATTTATTATTCGTTGAACTCAAGAATATAATAAGGAAGGAGTGGTAAAAGGCCAAGTTTTTATTTTACATCTGGTTGTAAAAGCCTATTGAAGAGTGAAACACTTGGGTTGAGAATAGCTTTAGGTTATACACAAGGGAGATGGTTTGAAAATAAACAAAAGAGGGTGTGAGATTTTTGTTTTGCAAGTATCATGTCTGACGAAGCAACAAGGAGGAGACAGGCTGAACTTGAGTTTAACTTAGCCCGCGTCAAAAAGGACGTCATAGAGCCCAACAATAATGACTTGTTGATGGAATTGGTAAAACAAATGACAGAGTTAGGAGCTGAGATTAAAAACATTAAGGATTCCATGAATAACATGATTGCAACCAAAGCTTCTATGATTAATCAATATGAAGAAGAAACCGAGGAAGAAATTGAAACTTCCAACCACACTTATGGACAAGGTAAAAAGGTTGATGGTAATTTGAGATCTATTAAGTTGTAAATTCCTGAATTTCATGGAAAATTTGATCTTGATGCTTACTTAGATTGGGAATTGAAAGTAGAAAGGATTTTTTACTTTCATAATTATTTTGAAGAAAAGAAAGTTAAGCTAGTTGTTATTGAATTCCAAAATTATGTCGCTATTTGGCGGAGTAACCTTGTTCGTGAACGTAGAAGGAATGAGGAACCCTCTATTTCGTCTAAGCATGAACTGACTAGCATAATGAGGAAGAAGTATGTTCCAAATGCCAATTTTCGTTAATTGTATAATAGGGTACAAGAACTAAAGCAAGACAGCCAAATTGTAGCTGAATAATTTTAAGAGTTGGAGGCATTGAAAATCAAAATTGGCACTAAAGATGATGAATCAACTACTTTAACCTTTTTTCTTAGAGGGTTAAATTGACCAATTTGCCAGAGAGTTGAGATGCAAGGGATATTGATATGGATTATTTGTTAGAGAAAGCCATGACTGCTAAGAGATATATGAAGGAGAATAATTCTACTACTTTTAATGTAAAAGCTCGACCTAACAATGTACATTGGAAGCAAAATAAATGTGGGAAACAATAGGGATAAGAGAAACTCGCTCAACCCCAATGCCAATAAAAATATTTCCTTTAAACCTTCTGAGTCTAAGGGTAGTTCGTCAAACTTGAGTCAAAACTAAAACCAACTAAAACCTGTCATACGCTTTAAGTGTCTAGGTAAGGGTTATATAGCATCACATTGTCCTAACAAATGGTGTATATGTTGTTGGAGGATGGGACTTACATTAATGATCATGAGTGTGATGACATGCCTGAATTGACTTAAAGTGACGAGGAAGAAGGTGTTGAGGGGGGTGACTTTGCCGATGAATTCGAGGTTGAGTGCTCTAATGAAGCATTAGTGGTAGTCTAAGCCTTGAGTAAACAAATCTCACCTGAACCAATTGATGAGCAACGTACTAAAATCTTACATATGAGATGTTTAGTTAAGAATAAGGTATGCCTTATGATTATTAATGGAGGTAGTTGTCTGAACTATGTTAGTGAGCATCTTATTACTAGGTTATGACTACCTACTATGCAGCATCTTTATCTGTACAAGTTGGAATGGTTAGATGATAGAGGTGAGGTAAAGGTAAAACGTTAAGCACTTATTCATTTGTCTATTAGGAATTATCAAGATAAGGTGCGTTGTGATATTATACCACTACAAGGAAAATGTCATTTAGTGACGATATTATCGACAGAAAACCTAAACATTCCATTGATAAGCCAGGTTAGCGATGGAATTTATCGATGAACCAAGGCATCGTAGAAAAGGCCGTAGGTAATACTTTTCCGAAAATAACAGAATATTCGTCGATAAATTTACCGACGAAAAATTTATGTAACCGTTGGTGAATATACTGACGGTTATTTGTGCAGTCAACCATCAGTAAATTTCTGACGGTTAATATTTGTCTGTTGGTAGATTTACAGACAGTATTGTTTATTCCGTTGGTAAGTTTATTACAACATTACCGACAGTTATGTTTGTTCTGTCGGTGAGTATACCGAAGATTATTCTGTGGCAAATCCTATCGGTAAATTTGGTGACAAATTTGGTTATTTCGTCTATTACTTAATGTCAATATTATCGACGTTTGTTGTTTTTTGTCAGTAAAATCAAATAACTAAAAAAATTTAAAAATATATCGTCATTAAATTTTATTTGATGATCTTATGGTTGATGCATAATTTAGATAGTTGTGAATTATCTGTGCATAATATTTTTATTTGTTTATACATTTAATTTGTTTAAACAGAAAGTTGAATGGTGATATAAAGTTAAAATTATCTTAATTGATAATAAAGACATTAAATTGTACATAATAAGTATTTGTAATTCAAATGAAATGACTACAAGTACACCATTGATTTGGTGACTGCGGATACTTTGATTGCTGTGATCAGATACTACCCCTCCCTTCAACTCATCCATCTCATTACAGAGCTGAGCTATGTACTCCATCGACCATTACAATTAAGTTGCCAATATCTACACTGTGCTCTGAAGCTCTTGGACTTCATTGGTTGTGGACCACCTACTAGATGTTGTTGTATAAACGTGGAGGAAAAAACAAATATACGTAAAGAAAAATAGAAAAAATCCAACCAAAAATGGGTGAGAACATGAAAAGTAAAGAGAATCTAATCACTTTAGAGAGTATCAGTGAAATAAACCATTGTAAAAATTCAGATATTTGGAACTATAATCCTATATTAATTCAATGATAAACCCAACTTTAGAGCGTAACAACCAAACATAACTAATAAGAAAATGCATTAATGATAGAGATTAACAATACTTAAAATTTAAAGCTAATAATTATAGTTAACTATAGATGAAAACAAAAGATCATCCTTAAATGATATGTTGTACATCTTCAATTTCTCACATTTTATATAAAAAAAAATTAGATAGGAAATCTTAAAGTAAGCTAGATAGGAAATCCTAAAGTAAGCTAGATAGGAAATCCTAAAAGCTATAATGAAGTCCCAATTGATATAATCAAAAGTTTTGAAATAAATAACTGTAGGTATTGTAACTTTAGTTAAGTGTTTTCTTATAGTAGTTTGTGGACTTAGATCATCTCATCACGGTATTGTAACTTTAGTTAAGTGTTTTCTTATAGTAGTTTGTGGACTTAGATCATCTCATCACGATTTAAAAACTAAAAATTTAACAAATTAACTCATAATCATGCTATATATTCTCATATTAGCATAAATGAGTGGTGCAACACCTAATTATGTAGCAAATCATTTCAATTCTTGTATAAGTTGCTAGAAGACTTTTAAAGCTAAAGCATCAAGCATATCTACATACAATGATGATTCTGAATTGGAAAGATAAGAAGATAACATGGAAATCTCTCTAACCACATAGAAGAAAGAGAATCCATTATCTCTAAATTGGTATCAAGAATAGATATCTTAATACAAACTATACTAGGCATTATACATCTAATGTCATGCCTATGTACAAAAATATATAGCATCATTCATTACAAATAATTAAGACCTACACTTTAAATAGGTATGTCACGGCTGACTACAATGCATATCATGTCTCATCATAAAATATGCTAAGATACTATACATACAACACCATATCCTTTTGTAAAAAATATCATTGTACGTTATAGATAAGTGACAGATACACTTTAAGATTAGTATCCTATGACTGAGTACAAAGGAAATCATACTTCATTATAAACTATACTAGGACAATATACATCCAATAACACACCCAGACCATCATTCAATACAGATAAGTAACATCTACACTTGAAAAATGGGAATAATCTAATTGAGTGCAAAGAATATCATGCCTCAATAAAAATTATACTTAATGTAAACTATATTAAGATAATATACATCTAATAATACGATTATGAATAAAAAATATCATCATTTAGTATGGATAAGTAACACTTGAACTTTAATTTTAGGAATATCATGATTGCATATCAACAATACATCATGTACTATGCGTAATGATAAAAATATCTATTATTTATTTACATATTGGTAACACATTCACTTATCTAAATACAAAATGTGAAGAACATAGCATGCTTATGTTTTAAATAGATTTCATTAAAAGTTATGTTAGATACAATTAACTACATGCTCATATGGTTAACCATGTTCATGTTAGAAATTTTGAAGGGACAATATGAAGGATATAGATTGGCACAAACCGAAGTTCATACCATAAACAAGTTTCAGTTGGTGCAGGCCATTTACATTAAAAATGTAGCAATTTCAAATGGGAGGTTTAAACCACAAACAAATACCCAAATTAAACCAAGTACACAAAAACCCAGTAAATAACAAAACCCATTTACCTCAACCGACACACAGAAGAAGTCACTGAAGCATATGAAGGAAGAAGATGACGGAGTTAGAGTGTCCGACGGCCAAAGAAGATAACTAAAACAAACAAAAGAAGACAATGACAATCAAAATAGTACACAAAACACAGTAACAAACAAAACTCAATGACGTCGTAAAAAAACAAAGAATAAAATGTTACCTCAACCGATGATTAAAGGAAGACAACGATGATGACACGCGATGGGTGAGCGACGATAAGGAGAAAAGAACGAGTGATGACGATGACCCACAATGATGAGCGACGGCGAGGAGAAAAAATGGTGAAAACACAGAGGAGAAAATGAGGGGGGAAGGTTCAAGGTCGGTTTAACCCCGAACAGAAACGACGTTGTTTGGTATTAAACCAATCGATGCCGTTTTCGATTTATTTAAAATGAATAAGCTGAAGCTAACGACAAAGTGGCCAGACCATCAAAAAATCACTAATGGAATACATTACCATCAGTAAACCCTGACGCTGATTACTGAACCAAGCATTTTCTTGTAAATTTATCGACAGAGCGGTTATACCATCAGAAATTCATCGACGGAAAATATATTCGTCAATAAATCCCCAAAGCTAGTTTAATGTGTCAAGCATGCCCACCTAATTTACCAATAGGCATGGCATTTTTGTCGCTATATTCTATTAAAAAATTTCAGAGATATTTTCCCTCTACCTTTACTGATGAAAATTTTTTCCGTCGCATAATGAAATTTTTCGTGACAGTGTTACTGACGACTATTGATTTTCTGTCTCTAATTAACTACAGTATTTGTTCCGTTGATAATTTATGATTTTCTTGTAATGATCTTCCTTATCCATAAAAATATACTTTGACATAATTTATGCATCTCCATGTTCATGTTAATA
>JAOTJB010000002.1:28302091-28316968 GCA_027123815.1 Erythroxylum minutifolium
TTTCAGGGTGGTTTTAACCCCAAACAAAAATGATGTCATTTGGTATTAAACCAAACGATGTCTTTTTCGATTTATTTAAAATGACTAAGCTAAAGATAACGACAGAGTAGCCAGCCCATCGAAAAATCACCGACAGAATATTTTATCATTGGTAAACCCCAACACTGATTATTGAACCAAGCATTTATGTGTAAATTTATCAACGAAGCGGTTATATCATTTGAAATTCACCGACAAAAAATATATCTATCGATAAATTCCCGATGCTAGTTTGTTGTGGCAAGCGTTCCCTCCTAATTTATCAACGGGTATGACTTTTTCTTTGTTATATTCCATCGAAAAATTTGCTTTGATATTTTCCCTCCACCTTTACCAACAAAATTTTGTTCATCGTAAAATGAAATTTTTCATGACAGTGTTGCCGATAGATATTGATTTTTCGTCTCTAATTAGCTACGGTATTTATTCTGTCGGTAATTTTTTGTCAACAATTTATGATTTTCTTATAGTGTATCCATGAGTGCATGTCACATATTGTTGGGGCATCTATAGGAGTTTGATAGCTGCATGAATAAATTAAGATGGATATACTAACAAGTACTCTTTTGTAATGGATGGCAGGACATGTACTTTGAAACCCCTTTCCCCTAAATAAGTTGTAGACACACAAATCAAATTGAGAGAAGAGAGAGAGAGAAAAGACAAAGTAAGACTCAAAAGTCAAGTGAAGGGAGAGAAGAAAAGGAAGCACTAGTTGAGCGAAAGAGTGAAAAGCCAAAAGCTAGTGAGAAAAAATTCAATTTTTATGTAAGTGTGAGAGATGTAAATGGGGCTATTTCTGCTCATACGCCTTTTATCCTTATGATTTATAAAGAAAACTGCTTTGATATTGACGAACTACCCAGTGATTTACCTACTGAGGTTAAAAATATTTTGCAGGATTTGAGGACGTATCCTTCTAAGAAAGGGGGGAATGATATGAATCAAAAGGCTTGTGACATGACATCTCAAGTTGGAGTCGATGGTTCGAGTGTTCGAAATAAGAGTTTGAGGTCTTCAACTCAAATTCCACCGTCAACTTTCAAAAAATATCCACTTGTGGGTATTGTTGGACCTATGATACGGGCTAGGACCAAAAGGATGCAAGGGGCTTTGAATAATTTAATTAAAGAAGCCTATTCTCAAACCCAAGTCCAAGTTGCTTCAATTAAGCAGTCCCAACAAGCCCACTTAATAAGTCTTGAAGAAGTTAGGCCAACCCAACTTGACAAATAAGGCCTATGACCGAATTTGCTATTAGTAGGTTTCCTTCTTTGTAAGGGACAATTGACCAAATCCTACAAGGTTTCTTATTTCCTAAAAGTTAGTTTCCTAGTAGGTTAAGTAATTTAAGATTAGTAGGTTTCCTTGACCAAATCAATCTCTTGTTTCCTACAAGTTAGTTTCCTATTAGATTTAATTATAGGTTTAAGGTAATTCATTTTCCTTAATTTTCTGTCAACTCTTCTTCTATATATAGAGAGGTCCGGCTATCACAAGGGGACACAGTTTTATGACATTGTTTTGTGAGGTTTATCCTTATTATTATTCTTGTTGAATAATTAGAATGTTGCATAATTTTCATCCTTTGTATGCAACTTATCTAATTGATTTTGTTTCATTAATTAGTGGCGTCTTTATTTGTTATTCTTCTTTTAATCTTGTATCGTTCAATTTATATTTTGTTTGAATTGGGTTATGCGTGTTCTTAAGGGTTGGATTACAAATCTCTTAAAACAAAGTTTGTTCTCCTCTTCTTGTTCGAATATTCTTCTTGGTTGAAAAACAAGTGATGAATCAAAAAAAGTCTCGGGTAACTTTTTATATTCTACAATTTCATATCACTATGATAAGGCCGTTTGCGTTGAAATTGTATGCGCAAGAAGACATAAGGGAAATAACGCGGTCTTTGATGTATTCTGCTCACGTTTTTGGTACTCGTGGATTAAATAGAGGTTGTATCACTAATTCCAAGCTTACAAACACTGAAACACAAGCACCTACAAAAATCACACCTGCTTGCGTGGTCGGCTGCTGGATTGGACTAGCTAGGACCACTACTTACCTATTGACTAGAAAGAAGATTAGATAAAACAGAGTTGACTTGACATTTTAACGCTACAGTTTGTTTGTTTCATTATGGTACCAATGGTCGGTGCAATTATTCCTGCACAAGGAGACTAGTTCATACTGAGATTCGTATGTCTTTAGGTGCAAAACACGCCGTCCAGGTAAACATAATGACGTTTTAGATCAGTTTCACGGCTTTTAATTGGTTAATTTACCTTGTTCAAAATCCCTATTCAAATATAGCAAACCGAAAATTTTAAGAGAATTCCATATATGTTGCTGTCTTCAACATGTTAATCAGACATTTCATTATCAGCACATTCAATCGACATTTGGTAGCTTATAGACTGAAAGTCCATGGTTTGATCAACACACGCTAGGGATGCTATTAGTCAAGCACCAAGACATATGTAGGTGATTCTTTCTACGGTGATTGTTCTGTCCACGCACGATGACACTTTCATTGCTTTCACATCATATATGATTATTGAAGTTTTCTCTTTGTTAATTCCAAGTTACGTAATTACTGTTGAAGGGTAAAGTTAATCATACATGTAAGAACACGGTTACTTTTGGAAATTTAACCTTCATTTCCTTGTAATTACTGGTGAAGGGTTAATCATATATTTAAAAACACGGTTACTTTTGGAAATTTAACCTTCTTTTCCTTGGCTTATTTGTTTTGTGACTTTTGGCCGCCTCATCTTAAAGTATCGAACAAGCTAGAAAATGGGCAAGCATTTCTTGACGAACACCGCCTCTAATTTGCTTTTCTCGATTGCTGTTCTCATGCCCTGTAATTTCCAAGTCGACAAATTTTGAATCTAATTTCAGGGAATGATTAATTCTTCAGCGGCGTGGAAGTTATATGGAAAAGAGATGAATTTAATGACCTGTCAGGCAGAAATTAAATTGATGGATGGGGGCCATTTTGTTATATGCCATATATATTTCATCAGAGTCATGGGAAATGAAGGGAAAGAAAAGCCATCTTTCAAGGGTCGTATGTCTCCAAATGACCTCTTTTGGATGGGAAGACCAAGACTTTCTTGGACAACCTACGATAAAAGTCAGATGGTGCCTTTAGCAGCCCCACAAACATTGTACAGTAGTAAACTAAAGTTATGGCCAACATTCATTCACCGGCAAAATAAAAAAGATTTTGTTTTTTTTTAATATGCATTTCTACTTTCATGTCACTTCTTTTAACGAGATAATGTCTCTATCGACATAATTAATTTCATTATTCCCATGACAATTGAAAATTAGTCAACCCATCTATGCTAGCATTTTTATTAAAAAAAATATATGTGACAATTTGTTTAATTATTTAATTTTTGAAATGATATGTGATATTGTAATGAAACATGCTAATTTTTGTTTTTATAATTACTAGAGTAACCACAACAGTTTCTATTTTATGATTAATTTATTGATGTGAGTATTTTCTTTTATCAAATTAGATTGCATTTAAAGTGTTTTAGATTACAAAAAGTATTAATAAATAACAAAACTTATCTCAAGTACAAACATGTTTACTATCACTGTTTCAGTTGTCGCATAAATCGTCACGTCACGATCAAGATGAATATTTATTGTCTTTCAGCAATAAGATAAAATTGCATTTTAAGCAGTGTATTGAAAAATAGTACAAGCAGAGTTCATGTTCACTATTACAGTATTAGTCTAATTTATTATATAAAAGTATTTATCTTAATAATTTAGATATGAATTTAAATTTGAATAAGCTAACTGGTAAAAAAGGGTTATCCTGATTGTAATTATTTGTTACTATGTGGAATGAGTGTTAGTGACGTAAGAAGGTCCCAAGCAAGTGATGCAAACGGTTCTTCATATCCAAGGCATTTTACATAACTGACAGAGCGCATTCGATAGTTTGACTACATTTAATTGGTTGAAAGCCCCCCTAACCGTTTGGTGGGTATTTCGGGTTTTGGGCCTTTATCTTTTTTGGAAGAAAAAAAGATAATGTTTTCCTCACGACTCTCTTTTAACCGGATCCATTTCCATTCCACATGAGCGTTAACATAATTATGATACTAACCAAGTTCGAATAGCAATCATCAACTACGGACGTTCAACTATCTAAATCGCAACTTAAATGTGTGACCATCCAATTGCATAACCATGAATGATTTTTTTTTTTTTGGGAAACATATATGTCATCAATGACGGAATGCATCTATTTCTATCTATATATACATATAATATTCATCATTCATTTTCATTCCTCTTCTTTGACTATATATATACCTTACCATGCATTGATCTACCAACAATTTCCCATCACCTCTTCCAAATTTAGTCTACCCTCTTTGCAAGTTTAAAATTTACTGAAAGAAACACGTTTAATTGTACCACCATGATACTGAGGTCGGAAAATTACGTAATCAAATTCAACTGTGCCTTAGATATGCCTTGGTGTAAAAGTAAAACGACTTCTATTTATTATATTCACATGGAATTGTCTCTTTATTTTTTTGAATGTTCAGATCCCCATTTTATTATTATATAAAAAAATATATCTTTTACGTTTTTTGTTTTCTTTACATGGATTTTCAACATTAAGGTATATATACACATATATAGCTAGGTTTGCTTTAGTGGACGGAACCAGATGAAACGAAAAAGAAGAGCACTTTGAAACATAGAACAAAGTTGTGCCAGTTATCTACCTTTCCTACGACAATGTCTGTCCAATCACAAAAGAAGTTTCAAGTGGTATAGTGAAAGTGATTGAACAAGACTTCTAATTAAGAATTGACCATTTCAGACCAGCGAGGGTTAATATTCTGATTGTCCATTTCATAAGAACCTTCAAATCCAAATTGATCAGAGTCCCGAAAGCCTTCCAACGTAAAAAAAGAGCTGTAGATTTTCATTATCTACAAATGAAAATATAACACAAGGAAATAATTATATAAATATAAAAAAACAGAAAACCAGCTGAGCTACACTCTACCTACTGTCCAATAGCTGCAAGCTGGTTTCCCAAAACCTGATTTCAAGGTCTGAAAAAACCGAACAAAAAACCAAAGGGGTTGTTAGGGTTTTAATTGTCCAGGAGATTCCGGGGACTGTCATCCAAAGCAATCCCTCAGGTAAAATCTTCTGAACAAGTAAATTTTCACACTCCAAAAACTTACTAATAACTCCGTTTAAAAGCCACCCTATCTCTTTAAACCTAAACCTGAATCTCCAAGTCCTTTGAGTCTATAAAAGTGCCGTGAAAACCGTACGGCACCCTTGAAGGCAACTTCACCGAAGCCTCTAACTGTAAATTCTTGGCGTTCACTATATGAAGCTCTGATTTCCATGTCTTTTCATCGTGAACAAAAGTAAGAATGTAGCCATCATCTTCAGCCTCACTATTAGGACCCTTTGGCAAGAAGAACGGCTCACCACCATATCTTTTCTCACCATATGTGTAATTCTTCACTTCTCCGGTGGAAAGATCGACCTTAGCAAAGCCTGATACTTTAGGCCATGGCTCAGCAATGGCTAAATAAGCATATTGAGTCTTTCTTCCCAGTCGGTTCCGGTTCACCATTCCGGCCTCTAAGTTCATTTGTCCTGATTCTTCGATTATGGGGCGGCGCGTGGACTTGCCTGTCTTTAAATTGAGTCTAATTTCTGATAACACACTCTTTAAACTCTCTTCACATTCGTTGAAAATTGAATCCGGAGGAGTCATGCAGGATCCAATTACGACGACCTCGTCGGATTCCGGTTCTTCCCATGCATTCCATAAGTGGAAACAGAAAGTTTCCGGTGATTCAATCCAGATAATATCATTGGCATCGCGAGCATTCTTTGCAAGAATTCCAAACCGAGACTTCTTATTCTTGTCGTAAATAACAGGAGATCCTCCTCTTATCATTTCTTGAAGTTTAAACACCACTTGTTGATCTGGGATGACCACAAAATTTTCAGTGATAGCGAAATCATGCATCATGGTTGGCACCGGAAGCTGAATGTCGACATCCGGCAATTTTTCTCCGTTGGGACGGAATCGAAAGTACTTAAGGTATGGTTTTTGTACAACATCGTAGCTAAGAGCAAAGAGCTCTTTAGAAACGGGATCAATCTTGGGGTGAGCAATCATTGTGTGCTTGAGTTGACCACTGAAATTGTATCTACCAACTGTTTCGAGATCGCCACTTGGAGTGATGCGTACTTGATAAGGAAGATCGTCTTCCGACATAGCGAGAAGTCTGTCATTGAAGTAAACTAAGCCGGCGTTTGCCACTCCAGTGCCTTGTGTGTGATCAAGAAGGCCACACAAACCTCTGGCATAGAAAAGGAGTAATCTTGCTATACCAGAGTGACCATGGAGCTCGCCAATTGCTTTAGGAAACACTGGTTTGCCCAACACTTTCTCTTGCTTAAGTCTTTCGGTTTGGGTGAAACGGCAGGCGTAGCTAGCGTTGCCGTTTTCGATCGTGACGGCGTGGACCATCCCATCACCGTCAAAGAAGTGATGCCCAGCGACAGGCTCGAAAAGTGGGTTCGCTCCGTTTCGGAGATAAACCCCATTTATACATTCAGGGATCGTTCCGATGACTGGAAGTGCATGTCGGACGGGCTGTTCCGGCACTGGAGCAAAGTTTCCGGCTATTTGGACACGAGGGTCAGCTGTTTTGGGAAGAGGGTGTTGACGCTCGCGTGAGACCAACACGCCTTCTGCAATATCTAAAGCCACTGCTGCTGCTCTTTGAAAGAGATTCCACTGCTGTTGTTGCTGCTGTTGATGTCGGAGGTTTCTGGTTTTCACAGTTACTGCCGAATTGTCTTCTCTGGTAATTGCTGGGGTTGGGTAGGGCTGTTTGGGGAAATGGAGGACTGAGGGAGAGTGAAGAGCGCAGTGAATGCTAGTGCTTTTACTGTTGGGCTTGTTCTTCATCAAACTGAAAGAGCCCACTTCGAGGGGTGAAAAGAAGGAGGAGGAAGAAGGGAGATGGTGAGGGATTTGGGTTATGGCCCAACAACTTGAGTTGGGAACTCTAGTAGAGGCAGACATGGCTGTGGGGTTCTCTCAAAGAAAAGGATTTTGGTGATGATTTAGTGGTCTTTTGAGAGGGGAAAAGAGAAAGAGAGGGAGAGGGAGAGGGAGAGAGGGGGAGTAGAAGATGGAGTTTGGAGAGAAAGGGAGAGAAATGAAGAGGTATAAATAGAAATGGGAAGAGGGGTATGGTTGTAATGAATGGAGATCCACCTCAAACGACTAAGGGAAGACCACGTGGTGGATTCGCCAAAAGGCACTTGGAGGTTGACATTTTACGAAATGCAATCAATAAGCTTCAAAAAATACACTAGGAAATAGTTGGAAACTGGAATTGATAAGTAGAATAGGTATTGATGTTATCCGTGGGAGACCTTGGAATTGTTCATGACTTGGTTTTCGGGGGTGACAGAAAATTAGGGACCAATAAGAGTGAGCATTAAGAGTCAGAGACACACTTATCAGCATATAAAACTAACCGGCAAACAGGAACTCACCCCCCAAAAAAAATAAATAAAAGAAAATTCCCAGAGTAAGTGAATGATCCACCACCATCGAAAAGGCATTTTTAACTAACTCCGCGTTCTTGCATCTTTCTTCAAACTCAAACCTCAATTCCTTTTGGTCCTGAGAACCAACCCACGTGGCCGCTTTCCACGAAATTTTGGTCACATCATATTGCCCCACACGTTCAATCGCTCTATCTCTCTGTAGACACGGACACCCTCGCAACATATGTGAAAAAGCTAACCTTGTTGACATGGGACTATAAGGAGTGGCGTCTTCTCTATCAGCATATCTGACCGCATTTTCCTAACCCTGGACCCCTACCTATTAGTCTGCTTTATTTTCTATTTCCCTTCTTCACCGTTCATAACATTGGCCCCTTATTCACATCTCTAACACTATAACCTTCTTGATTGATCAAACAGTTTTTAACATATAACGTGGATTATCTTTTTACCAACAAATTGATTTAGTAGATAGTTTCAACATTTTTATTGCTTTTGGTAATGAGCTTATCCATTTCATGCAACATCTAAACTTACGACTCCCACTTTAAATGAATGTTATTGCGATCCATGATTATATCTATAACTTGTAGTTGAAAAGTAACTCGTGTTCATCATTATTTGCATGTAAATTTAAGATGCGGTGGATAAAATTGCTTTTAATTCCTTTAGCATGCATGTTTGGATGAAATATCATCTAATGAAATATTCATGTTTCATTAACAGATATTCCCCGTCATTTCTTGGTGTCACGTAACGATACGGCATCTGGTTTGGAGGTCCCCCATTTGTTTCCATCTAGGCGAAAAATAGCATTCAATTACATATTTGTAGGCTTTAGGACCAGAGATCCAATCACTTCATCGATTCCCTTAACAGAAGGACTGCTGATAGTACACACCTGTCTTTGGAATTTCGTGATCTATTCCCTTATAGTGCATGGTTGCGGTCCTGGACACAACACAGCCTTTTTGAGGAGGGCCATTGGATAAAAAAGAATGAAAAGTGATGTGCTAATCAAATCAAGTTTCTTCAAGTTTCCTCTGCTAGCCACCCTCAGTGTAGTGAAGTTTAGAGTGGGGATGTGTATGTTTTGGCCACTTATTTAATGTTTTGATAATGTGATCAATATTAGCCTAGCCTAGCCAAACTTCACTAACATATTAATTTTCCCTTAAATTTAATTTCTTTTTAGTTTATATCAATGTTCTGTCCTTCAAATCGCGATTTGTTCTTTGGACTGTAGTTGACAGCCGCTTGGAAGCTTGTTATTTTATATATATGCTCTTTCTGTAAATATCTTATATACTCCTCAATTGGGAAGCAAGTGAAAGTTAGGTGCCCTAATTTTAAACAGCGTTTGCACATCTGTTCATATTGTCATTTCTTGAAAGCAAATCTCTTACTCGGAGATTTTATTTCTCTTAAACCAAAAATAAAATAAAATAAAGCTAACTGCTTCTCCCTCTCTATCTGAGTTATAATGATAAGAGAGAGTTGAAACATCCAATCAAAACTCTCACTCTCCTCTCACGTTTAATATTCTAATGATTAGATTAGTACATGGAACAATGTATGTCTAATGTCATGGATGACTCCAAAACAATGGCAAGTGCTAATTTTATCTTTAAAAATTTTTAATTCCCCACACATAGATATAAAATGGTTAGGCCAAGATGCTCTTTTGGTTGAAAACCATTGGATCAATCTTGAAACAAATTGGTAAGTCCCGATAGATCCACATGTCCGCGTACTATAACACTTCAAAACCTAGTGTGGTTTCGGTGACAATGTAATCGTGGACACCCAACTTTCGGAGCTAGTGCACATCTTCTTTACCTATTGTACTTCTTTAGGAATTTACAACCGATAACATAAATCTCCTTCCCAACTTAGTTACCTTAAAAAATATAAAAAAGAAAACAAGAGCGTTACATGCTAATTATCCTTAAATTATTACATGGGATAGTTTTCCCTAGCTAGGTTAACATATTACGTAATAGGTAAATAGTTGAATGACATTATAAAATGCTTTAGTGACACGAACTTAAGAATCAAGGGACATGTTTTCATACCCACAACTCGCTACACATGCTAGAGCTGAGTAGGAAGTTAGCATGAAAAAAATGGGGGACCATATATATCAAAGGAGCAGACAGACACACAGAGCCCCAGATTTCCTGTGGCGTCTCTGTACCATGTGGGAAACAAATCAATTGGCTTAGGAACGTATTGAGCTGCACATGCACGGATATACTTTTATGCATCATCGACTGTCAGAGTATATACGGTTGTAGAAAAATAGTTATGCATTCATTTATGTCTAGTAGACCACCAAAAAGGGAAACGAGGAATCCGAATGCTAAATGATTTAAATCATATAAAAAATATATAGCGCATATTTGTCTGAAAGCAGAAGTGGATTACGGTTATCAGTCGGCCACGCAGTTCAATAGTAATGGACAGCCCTTTTTATTGCTGGTATGCAAAAAACATAAATGGCACCTCATAAGCAATTATACACATATATATGATATTCATGGCAACAAAGGACCACATTGTTAACGAGCGTTACTGTTCTTAACATTTTCTTGTGCTACCTTCTTTCATGTTAGTCGCATGCATTAATTACCTTCATTTTGAAAATTTCACATTCCGATTGTTGTTTGCTACTGTATTCATATCCTGCTCCTTAGTCCTTACAATAATATATATATAACATAGAAATAAACATCATAGAAAAGAATCGGATATATAGTTTTATATATATATATATATATATAATAAAAATAAAAATCCAATTCTTTTCTATGATGTTTGTTTCTATGTAGAAGTCTCTGATTTTGGTTTTCATGTGGCATTTGAGTAAATGAAATAAAGTTGATTGAGCATCTTGTCACATTACATTAAGATATTTTTGTATTAAACCAAGACGTACAACTAATTATGCACGTACTACATCGATCTTAACCAATAAAATCAAGACATTATTTAATATATTAATGTGGTGAAAAAGATCCATTCAAAGCTTTAACCCATACATTTCATTAATTCATGACAAACGTTAAAATTACTTTAATATTTATGTTTCACTTGCTTGCATCTTTTCAATTTATGAAAATTTGCTTTAGGTTGTAACATTCCATACTGACACACACGCATATATCAATTATTTGGTAGAAGCGAGGTTAATCGCAGCTTTCTTTGCTAGCGCCATTACTCCTCATGAAAGATTAAACTTATTCCTTCTTGGTTGATATATGTATCTAAAAAAGGGAAAAACTTATAACCAGAGTTCTTTGTATTAAATACAACACCAACCAGAATTCTTTGTATTAAATACAACACCAACTAGATATAGCTAGCTATCTAATTGTGCGACCATATTATACAACTTAAAGCATCTATCATATGCACCACATAGTCTCCTGACCTTCATAATACATCGTAGGAATAGACAACTCCTTCACTACTATTGAGCTTGAAGTACTATGATGTCCTCCTATGCAACTTGCTGGAAGTTGTCGAGCTAGCCATGGCCACAGTCTGATGAATATGTCATTCCAAAGAGACATTCAGAAAATCCTAAGGACTAGTGGGTATGTCTCACCATCTATTAGCCACAATGAAACAGATTGCTTTCGAGTGGCATTCATAGCCAGCTTTGAACAACTTGCAGACGATGGAAATTTGTTTAAAAGTGACACTTCATTGGTCCACAGCTCATAAGATTGGCTGACAACTTCAAAAGTCCAACAAGAGGCCTCATGATAAGGGTAAAATGTGCTAAAAACTTAAAGTTGATAGTCGATTTAAAGGCTCTTCCTCCTAATCATAGTTATATACAACTCCAGGGTTTATCATATATATATATATATATAAGTTAAAAACGCCTGCATTTTGATTTGAACATTATTTAACTGTCAAATAAAGGATGAAACCATTCCATATCCTTACAGTATATATCATTTAACGGATGTATAAACTATTACGTTTGTGATACTGCTTACTGTGAACAACTAAATGGATGTGATTAAGTACCGGACCAGAAGGGTTACATGATTAGCACTCAAAGATTCAGTAATACATTCAACATGTTGTCACCAATTATATAACCAGCAACTATTTCCTATTCCTGGATCGGATCATAATCGGAAAATTTGAATAGCTTCTTTGGGGATTCCGGGGACGCTAAATTAATGTATATATTGGATTAATTTAATTTGGTTTGCACATGATTAAACATTCAATTAATCAATAGATTAAAACTAAAATGATAATGTAAATTGTCGGTATAATTGGATGGCACATGAATTGCACGATATGGCAAAGAGAATATTGGCTTTAGATTTAAATTTCACAGTGGACCTAATTCGGCGCAATCATTAGTATAACATTGAGCTGATGAAGCTAACATTTATCTTGGGATATAGTAGGGTCAAGAAAATGCACTTCTAAATCTATTAAATCCATCATTAATAGAAAAGAATGGTATACTATCTTAATTACTTATGGCTCGGGTATTGCAGTGTGGTTTCGACGGTCTAGAGCTCATAATTACAGCATTTCCCTTTGTTGCAACTTCTCCTAAAATTTACGATATAAGTTTACGTCCAGAAGTGGGAGTTGACTATGGTAGAAGTTTTGTTAACCCCAAAGTCCCTCAAACAAGATGAAGAGAGAAACATAGAAAATGCCATTTCAATAATATAATTAATAAAATATAAAATAAGTTTGACAATAAAGATCTTTTAGTGGCTAAATAACTGCCATAACAAGTCAAAAATTTGGGCAGCCTGCGAGGGTGGAAAAATCAGTTGTTTGGTAGTAGTAGGGTACGGATACCTTCAGATCTCCATTTCATGGGTAAAGTGGGAATTATTAGTCAATGATCATTGACAATTCCAAATAAATTAGGTATTTAGCTAGCGACCATTGTCAGACTACCAATTTATTAGTTAATCCTCGAGTAATATTAACTCTGGGATTGGATGAATAGCAGTATATCATGCATGAAAGAAATGAAGAGTTTTATATAGTAGTAATTCTCTCATCGACGTCAGAAACTTGTAAAAGTGGCATTTTCAGAAAGATGAGAACCACATCTGGTTTTGTATCTATGTATGGTTCAGTCTCTCCTCCATACATTGAAACAACAAAAAGCAAATACACTAGGTGCTATTGTCCGTGAACTCCTTTTAAAATTAATACAGTTTCTCTAATTAAAACGTATACAGTGAAAGTGAAAAAGGGTAGGGAAGCTTCATTTTTTATTTTTACAACTGTTTATTTAAACTATTTTGTTAAAGTAATAATCGGTGTAGATGAAATGCAGATAGGGCATGTCCATGTGTGTGGCAAATGCGAAATAAAGATCTTTCCATTCTCTCACGTGTACACATGGGTATTCATGTGTGCTCCGCACATGTGATGCTCCCGTAATCATCTCCAAGCATATTCCCCGATATCTAGCTTCTAGGTAGGGATAGAGAGACATAGAGACCAGTGTACCTAATTACTCTAGCATTAGCTTTACTAAGGCACTAAGAAGTGTCAACCTTTTTGGTAGATATTGTTTCCTATGGAGAAGACTTTGCCTTTTTCCCCTAGGTAGCTAGACTTCATTCAATTATTTTCCGTAAAACCTTAGGATTATGATTGCAACAATTACAACATCAGTACTGACAAAACACATAGTCAGTCATTCAAGCCTTCCCGTGAGTAAGAAAAGACCTTAAAAGTGAGCTATGTCTAGTTAGAGATGAGGTTTCTGACTCAAGTGGAATTTGTTTTCCGAGCGTGCATAATAAGCCTATAAGTTTAAGGGACAGGGGAAAAGAGCAATAAGGCACTTTGCATGTGTCTAATTGGTGTCCCAATAATTGTAGATTCACAATCAACTTGGACCAAGAAATTGAGGATATTAAGAACGAAATAACAACAAACCTGGTATATAATTTTAGATAGGTAGGATCAAGCAGATCCAAATTTTGGTATGTGGGCTATGGATAATTTACCTTGTCTTCTCCCAACCTATATAAATTCGTTCTTTATTTCGAAAGCTCCCAACACAGCAGTGAATAATGTAAAGGGAAATGGGATGCAAATCCTGTGGTCCTCGATCGGCCTCTTCCTTTCATCAATAAATATTTACAAATTATACGATGTGATAGCCCAATTGTGTTCATATAATAATTAGAGATTCCATAACTAACCTGAGGAGTCAGAAACAAACTACCAACTGCCAATATACCTACCTAACTTTACTTAGCACCTTAAGTTGGGTTTCTAATTGTTGCAAAAAGCAATGATGCCTTCTTTTTATTTATCCCTTTCATACTAATTAAAATGCTTATCTTTCCGCTCTCTCTTCAATCATACTAAGGTTATTTTGGTTTTCACATTATCCCATGTGCATGCACTCGTACACCCAAGAGAGTTCAAAAGTCTTCTAGAAATCATAATTCATGAATCCATGTATAATTAGGCACAAATGTCCTTTGGTAGGAGAAGTCGAAAAGAAACTATTGCTAATTAGACTAAATAGTCAAAAGTTGACAAGACAAAAGTAGGCTCCTCAATCCTCATCAAAAGATGTTGTGCTTTCGTGTTTATGATAGAGAGAGATGTGAGGCGGGATTGTGTTTGGTAGCACATGGTGTGCACAGATTATGGGGAGAATGCGAGGTGTGGTTGGATAATGGAACACCCAATTAACAAGGGCATCTTTTCATTTAAGAGATTGTAAGAGATAGAAAGTATATGTTATCATTTATTAGACTACGACGCCAAAAATCTCTCTTAGGATTGGTTTGATTAGATATTAAGTAATTGAACAGAATGGAATAAAATTGAACAGAACGGAACGATTTATAATGTAATAAAATATAATATAGTAAAAAGTTATTTGGGAGGGATGGAAGGATTCATAATGTAATGTAGTGAAATATTGTTTGAAAGATGGATATAATGGAATGTAATATATAATAAATGACTATTATATTTCTGATATTAAAATAGTTGTTACAGGAGATTTAATGCTATAATTTTAAAACAGAAATCATGTTCAATTAAAAAGTCACAGTTCAAGTCACAACTGTGACAAATAATTTATTAATATATTTTCTATTTTAAAATAATAAAAGTTTTATTATTTTATTATTAATTATATACAATTTATTATTAATAAATTTTATTTTATTAAATTTTATTTTATCCTATTATATGTGATTT
>JAOTJB010000002.1:28317068-28340147 GCA_027123815.1 Erythroxylum minutifolium
CAAACCCATTGATTAGACTTGTGCTTGTGAAAATTGGCTAAGTGTTAGCCCTCTTGGTTTGATACCTCCAATGTACACACACACTTAGGCATCTTCCTAAGCTCTTCCCCAATCTTGATCAATAAAACGTCTTGAAGTTCTTGTGAAATAAAAGCTTGTACATAAATCTGAAATTGTGCTTTGAGCTCGTCGGAGCGTGACCTTATAATTGGACCCATTGGCATCCTCAAGTCTCCATTGCCTTGGTGAGTTTTATCATCCTCAATCATCATCTTAAACATATCACTCATTTATTTACTTGTTCAAGCATCATTCTAGATTCAATTCAAGCTTCATTCAAGCCTTAAAACATTATAGAAAAGTACCTAACCATTTGTTGTTCCAAACCATACCTAAAGGAAGCATATTTGATGTTTAACCAATTCCCATGTTCCAATTTTTTCAACTTTATTTTCAGGTCAGTATTGTATGATAATTATGACCCAAAAAATGAGGTACTTAGGTAAGATCTTCTTCTAAACAAATGTTCCTATATGTCTTAAGTTTCGTACGAAACAAAAATCATTCAATTTACTTCATGCATCCATGAGTTATGCTAAAAAACCCACAGACTATGCACATTCAAAATGTTGGCTAGAGCGTGATTGAAGAATTAGTGCACTCCAATTTGTAAAACTATATCTCTCAATTCTGATATCCAAAAATTACAAACTTTATACCAATAGAAATTTAATAGAATAAGCTATAACTATAATGAAGAAAACTTTGTTTTATTAAGCCTAAGTCAATGCAGTTTATTCGATAAAAAGAGGACACGATTTCAGTCAAGGGTAGTGCTGTAGCCTATTCCAGAACTTAAATACAAGCTAACTTTTGAAACCCTTAGAGTAAAAATTCAAATCCTATTTCTTCATGAAAATTGTAACCATATGTCTCTAACTTGATCTGAATTAAAAATCATCACATTTGGATAAATAGAGATCAAGATATAGTTAAAATACTGATGCATGTTCAGTAGAACCTCTACAGCTAACATATTCCAACACACCTTAAACTAATCCATCCTTAAACAATCACCAAAATCTTACTATCAAAGCAACCATAAAGAACAACATGTTACTTTCTTGTTTGCTTAAAGGCCTCTTCAATCCATCAAGTTAACCTAGCCCTTGAAGCTTGTAAGATCATCCCAAAACCAAGGTGGAATAGGTTGAGTTTTCAACAACAAGATGAAGACAACAAATGATTTGAGAGGCAAGTGCAGATTTTTGGCAACACTTTATGTTATGAAGGTTGGGTGTGGTTGTTGTATGAAAGAAGAAAAAAGAAAAAAGATGGCATGTAACGAGAATGAAGAGAAAATGGTTTTCTTGGATGTAAGGGTTGTTGATTAAAAGTTTATCAAATGTATTGCAAGTTTTGTGACACTTGTCATTAAAGAGTCATGTTATGTGTCTTTGTCCTATACTCCCAATTGTCACTCCATAACTAATCCATTTGTCATTTAATCACTAGGCCAGGTGTCATTCAACTATATCACTTATGGATTCAAGTCATTTGCCACTATATTATTAATGCTACATGTCACCATTTCATAGGCCTAACCAACCTAAAATTTCATGTATAAATTTGTCTTGACATTTAATATTTTTCCTAGACTAGATGCATATAACACTTTATTAATCACCCAATTGTAACAATAAATTCCCAATTTACTAATTTTAATCCATCCAAAAACAAAATTCTAGACATAAATAACACAATCTTGCAATCACATCGTACTTATTTAAAATCTTTCATACCCCAGAATTAGTCAATTGTGTACATATATTATCTTTGTAATATGTACTAAAATACAATTCGTGTATGAATGTTAATGTTATGCACGTATATGCAATGCTTGATCTAGGATTACCTAAGCAAGTTCCAGAGACCGAATGTTACAATTCTCCTCCCTTAAGAAATTTTCTCCTCGAAATTCTTATTTGATTGGTCAAATAAGTAGGGGTATTGTTTCCTCATGTTCTCCTTAGTTTTCCATGTAGCCTTTTCTCTTGAATGATTCTTCTAAAGGACTTTCACCAATAGAATCACTCGGTTTCTCAAATGTTTATTTTTGTAGCCAATTATCTTTATCGGTTCCTTAACATAACTCAGATTACTTGCAATTTTAACTTCTTGAGCCAGTACCACATGTGTCGAATCATATCGATATCTCCTTAGCATACTTACATGAAATACATTGTGAATCTAAGCCATTTCTTCTAGTAATTCTAGTCTATAAGCCAATGGTCCAACTTTCTCAGTAATCTCATATGGACCAATATATCTAGGGCTTAACTTACCCTTTTTACTAAATCTCAACACTCCTTGCCAAGGTGATACTCTGAGAAACACTTTATCACCCACTTGGTATTCCATATCTCTCTAATACTAATCAACATAACTCTTTTGCCTATCTTGAGCTACCTTAATTCGGTTACAAATTATTTTCACTTTATCCATAGTATCTTGAATCAATTTTGGACCTTCAATGATCCTTAAGCCTGATTGTCACTCCATAACTAGTCCATTTTTCATTTAATCACTAGGCCATGTGTCATTCAACTATACCACCATTTATCACTCATGGATTCAAGTCATTTGCCACTATATTATTAATGCCACATGTCACCATTTCATAGGCCTAACCAACCTAAATTTTCATGTATCAATTTGTCTTGCCATTTAATATTTTTCCTAGACTAGATGCATATAACACTTTATCAATCACCCAATTGTAACAATAAATTCCCAATTTACTAATTTTAATCCATCCAAAAACAAAATTCTATACATAGATAACACACAATCTTGCAATCTCTTCATACTTATTTAAAATCTTTTACACCCCGGAATTAGTCAGTTGCGTACATATACTATCTTTGTAATATGTACTAAACTACAATTCGTGTATAAATGCTAATGTTATGCATGTATATGCAATGCTTGATCTAGGATTCTAACCCTAAGCAAGTCTTGAAAATTGACTATTACAATTCTCCCCCTTAAGAAATTTCTTTCTCAAAATTCTTACTTAATTGACTAAGTAGATAGGGGTATTGTTTCCTTGTGTATTCTTTAAGACCTGTTTGGTTGGGTGTTAATTAATGGAATGAAATGTAATGGAATAAAACAGAACGGAATAGTTTATAATAGAATAGAATGTAATATAGTGAAAAGTTGTTTGGGAGGAATGGAAGGGTTCATAATGTAATGTAGTGAAATGTTGTTTGGACGATGGATGGAATAAAATGTAATGTATAATAAATGACTATTATACCCTTGATATTAAAATGGTTGTTACAGGAGGTTTAACGCTATGATTTTAAAGAAGAAATCACATCCAATTAAAAAGTCACGGTTTAAGTCACAACCGTAAAAAATAATTTTTTATATATTTTCTATTTTAAAATAATAAAAATTTTAATAAAAGTTTTATTATTTTATTTTTTATTTTATTTTATTCTATTATATGTGATTTATATTTAAAAATAATTTATTTATATTTCTATTTATATATAAATATATACAAACAATTAAAGAACAATTTTTTTATATATTTTCTATTTTCATTAATAAAATTTTATAAATTGTATATAATTAATAATAAAATAATAAAATTTTAATGAATTTCATTATTTTATTATTAATTATATACAATTTATTATTAATAATATAAACATATTATTATTAAGGTAAGGAAAAATAATATAAAATATTATTAATTATATACAATTTTTGTAGACACCGTAATAAATGAGTATGAGAAAAGGGGGTTAGGGTTAGAATAAATAATTCGTATTAAGGAAAATTATTGAGGGTATATTAGGTAGTATGTATTTATTAGTTTACATTCCATTTTAAACCTCCTGAATCGGATGTTTATTATTTTCACTGTTTATGATGGAATGGAACGTAACATGAAACTCTCTACTTCCATCTCATTCCGTTTCATTCCATTATGAAACCCTCAATCAAATGATGGAAGTTTATTACGTTCCATCTCATTCCATTATTAACCCCTCAACCAAACAGGACCTTAGGCATCTCCAACCCATTCCTCCAAAATAGAGTAGAGTGTTCTCTATTTTAGAGATGCTATAGTACTTTTTACTCCAATCAACAACTCTATTTTTTACACTAAAGAGGAATATTCTCAACATATTCTTTTTTACTTTTCATTAACGATTATTAAAATTATTTTATAAAATTAACTCAACTTTACTTTTTCACTAATATTTTTATTCACAATATTATTGTTGTTATATTTTATGTTAATAAATAATAAATAATAAAAATATTTGTTAAACTATAATTTTTTATTTAAAATATTTATTCATAAGTAAATAATTATAAAGTTATAAAGATATAATGAAAATATTTATAAACATGAGACTAAACCGTAAAATTATTATAAAGTTATAAGTACCTAAATAAACATATAATGAAAAAATTAGAATATTATTTAAATAACAAAATAAAAATTAAAGAATTAAAAAAGAATGAATGAATGAAAAAGGAAAAAAGAAAAGATTGATTGAGAAAAAAAGAAAAAACTACAGTGCCACTTCAAAAATAGAACAGAAAATGTCAATAAATTAGAGTTAAAATTTTCTCCATTTTGATGTTTTTTTCTCCAATTTGGAGATGCCGTGGAGATGGCCTAATTGGTTCTTTATATGCAAATTGTGTCCCACTGAATCACGCATGTTAGTCACGGGTTTTGCACGCTATCACTTTAAGTGTAAAACTACTCTTCCTCTATCTATCTACCGTTTCCTATTAAGATGCACAAAAATTCTTTGTGATTTGTATAAACTTCCACCATCTGTTTCTTTTCCTTAGTTTCTCTGCTAAGAGAGTATTAGAAAAAAACTTATGTCCTGATACATGAATCAGACCTTTTGAACTCTTCTTGGACTGGTAATGTCTTTTTATATAAAGTAAACCTATGATCAAAGGGTCGGTCAGTAGTGATAAGATAAAACATAGTCATTGTAGGTCCTACTTACTTCCAAGTTCAAAACTTGCAATTCTTTTTTTTTTTTGGGTTCTTTTTTGGCTTGCAAGATGCTGAAGTGTTGGTAGCGTTTCTGTGTGAAATAGTACCGCCAATCAAGAAATAGGCAAACAAGTCTTGAGGATGGTCGTGCAAGTAAGATCTTAGTTAATGGATATTTAAGGAAAACTGGCAAGCATGCATTGAACTCCCGTTGTGTTCTCAAATTAGCATTTTAAAAGTACCCAGTAGGAATAAGATATGACTTTGTTTTGCAGTCTGATGTGCCTTTATTCGATCAGTACGTGATATTTTTTCCTTAGTTGCTCCCATTAAAAATTTTAACTAATAAATTAATTTAGAAAAGAAAAGGCAACACAAGTTCTCTCGCGACAATGAAATTTGCCAAAGATGTACAGAGATAAGAATTGAATTATAGTTGTGTTGTGGTAAACAAACATAAGAGGGGAAGTAGGCAGCTGTGCATGTGGTCTAAACTCTTTTGCCTAATTTCTCAGGAGAAAAATGATGAATTTGGTAATCGAATGATAACTTGCAATTGGACGCGAGGTCTCTGGAACAAGCAAGTTGCAGCCGATATCCTTGTGCGTAAAAAGCCTACAAATTGCAACTGTTATGTTCTTACATGTCGCCAACTGCTCACAGGACGGTTTGGTCACACTTTTCAAGTCCATGTCACGTCAAATGGGTTCATACTGTATTCCTGGTGACTAATGAGTTGACTGATTAAAAATATCGGAGATCAAAGTCTCTCTATTGCTAATCAGCTCTCCGTGTCACGTATCTTTAATTTGAGGCAACTGAGTTTGATGGATGTCACCTCACTTATTGTTTTTCATTTTTTTTTGAAGCTATGGTTCTCCTTATCCTTCAATCAAAGCGTAGTATTCTTACCACGATGTTTATGTATGTAGAAGAGGTCCAGTGTAAACTGATGCTGGTTCTTTCTTTCTCAGTCCACGTCTGACTACAAAAACTTTGCAGAGGACCTACTGATTATGAAATAAGGAGGAAAAAGAAAAGAAAAGGAAAGATTAGGTTATATCTTGCTGTTTTTGTGTTGACCCAAGTGGGGAAGGAGGAAGAAAACAGGGGGAAAACAATTTTCTCACGCGATGGACACAAATTAATTCCACTAACGACTTGTCTTGGGCGAAAAGCTACCCAATCCTTTGAAGTAGATATTATTTTATTCCCTTTTTAAAGTCCAAAATCCATTTTATGAAGGGACACTTATTTAAGGCGGCCGAACGATGGTAGAAAACCAATACAATGTCCCTTGCCCATATCCTTTGTTAGATTGTACACGAATTATCCTTTGTTTTATATGAGAGAAATACATCTATATAATCCTTCTTAACTAGTGTACATTAATCTTATATGATTGTAAATTAATATAAACTATTTATATTTAAAAAAATGTTGTGTAGATAGCTCCAAAAAGAAAAAAGGTTATGCAAGGGTTACGCACATTTTAGTTCACTAAAACTTACAGTGGTATACCATTAATTAAACAACAGTGCACAATGCCCTCTGAAATTCCTTCTACTATCCAGAAGAGAGAATGCAAATGTTTTAGGTAGTTGACAATTATCATGTTTACCTCTTCAATAATAGATAATTTAGGCTTAATTGAGAGTACAATAGGATGGCGTGAGGTTGTCAAAGATCATCCAAGCCCAAGTTTCCAATAATGTTCATAAACGCACCATTTACGTTCAAATATGTTTGGTCGCAAACCACTTGCAAGTCATGCCTTGCACGCAAAAAATGAATTTTGAAGGAAGTCATCTGTCTGATCTAACAAGGTGCTGCTCCTACACGTCGAATTGGGAAAAGAAGAAAATTGAGAGGATAAAGATCGTTTCAGCCCAAATTCAGCCGACACTAACGTGGGCTTCAACGGTTATGGTTCGTTAGCAGATCAAAGTCTATCATGAAATAGATGTAAAATGCCTGAACCTGAAGCATTATGCTCCCATTACACTTGCTCTTTTATTTCTTGGGTAGCACATATAACACCAACTATTTGGACATTAGCCCAAAGGCTTTGTTCAAATTCAACAACTAGTCAACTAGATTTGGAAATAATAGGATATAAAATGAGTACCCATTTCGATGTCATCTCCACAGCCACCCAAGAAGCTGCTGTCTACCGCAACTGCTTCATCCGTAAGCAAGCACTCTCTTCTCTCTCATGAATGAAAATTTCAGGTTTGCTGCAGTTGATCAAAGTCGTTAATTGGTTGTTGTTGCTCAATCTCACTACTATATATTCACTTTTTAACTCGTGGCTTTGGAGTTTTTGTAAAGAGTATTTTTGGCACATTACCCTGCTAGGTCAAGGTTTTAGCTTAGATAAGGATTAAGGGTTTATCGGTAATTTTCTTTTTTTTTGCTGTATTTCCAAAGCACTTGTTTAATAGTATAACAAGATTAGACTGAGTACCTCTCTGCATGTTTTTTTGCCAGCATTAAGGCGGGGCAGGGTTGTGGATAATGCTGTTAAGGCGGGGCAGAGTTGTGGATAATGCTGTCATTTAGCTTTTGGTATTGGGGAACCGCAGTTATGTTGGAAAATTAGGACTAAATTAAATCTTAACCATAGCGGACTTTTTTCGAATTTTGATTTCCCAAAAACTAATAACACTTAAATTCTATAAAATAATTAACAATTAAACCATAATAAATCATAAATCTTAATTCGTATCTTATTCTAAAGCTTGATCATATTCTTGTTATTTCTTTCAACCGTACTTTCAAAATCGATCCATCTCAATTACTGTAGCCTCACAAGTATATGATCTCTAACGATATCCATAAAACAAGTTGAGAGAATTGTGTAACTTTTATAGAGAGGGTTAAGCAAGAAGTGCTAGCTCCATTAGAGCTTAAGTCCATTTATAATAAGTTTGTGACATTTTAGTAATTTAATTAAAATTAAAATTTAATTTTAATTAAACTTTAATTAAAGTTACAAATAGTTCTAATTAAAAACTAATTATACCTGAATAAGATTTAATATCTGATATTAATCCATATTTATTAAATATCTCATATTTAATCATAAAGTTTTTTAAACTTTACAACCAAGTCTAACTTGAATAAAATATCTTTGCTCACTTCAACTCATTTTTATGTTAGACTCATTAGGTTTCCAAATATGTTGACAGTGATTATGAATTATAATTATAATTCATAATTAGAAT
Organism: Erythroxylum minutifolium; assembly: GCA_027123815.1. Lineage (NCBI taxonomy): Eukaryota > Viridiplantae > Streptophyta > Magnoliopsida > Malpighiales > Erythroxylaceae > Erythroxylum > Erythroxylum minutifolium. The sequence goes on from JAOTJB010000002.1 coordinate 28,325,340, forward strand.
TAGATAAATAAAACTCATTTTAATCTATCTTTAATTCTCCAATTAAATAATTTAAAATCATAGATCAAGATTGACGTTCAATAACACATCATTATCACCGAACTATTTAGGAATGTTAAAGTAGTTTTGACTAACTTTTCTTTGCATGATTTTTCGTATAATTTAACTCTTTCATCATATAATATTCCAATCAAACATAGAGTATAAAATTAATGTCTAATTTATTTTATGTTCAATCATATCAGTTCTCCGTTATTAGTTATTGATTCAATTAATGACATTTGTAAACTATTTATAAAGTATCATTCCACGTTGGCCAAGGATTTCGCGAATCAATACTAATTGAGAACAAAAGACCATTCTTCCTAATTAGTTTAGGATGATGAATCTTATTTTGATCACTCAGTTACCTCTATACAGTTCATGTTTTATCCAATGACTACTGATTGTACTATCCATTATTAAAAGAGGTAATAAGTAATATAAAAACATAGTAATTCCTATACAAGATAACTTTGGAGATCTCAAGTCAAATGATCACTTATATAATTATCACAATGAAAATTTCCATAGACATATAAATAATGTTCTAAATGAATTTCTCCTATCAGGTCAGTTTAGTGAACTTGTTCTCTAACAAGCACCCACACGTTTGTTTAGTATCTCTATACTTTAATTTATGAGATTGACCTCTTTCTTCATAAGGAAAAATATAACATGTGCTATTTTTTTACGTTCTATTAATGTCTAATCTTAATAGAACAATGATTAGGAACAATTTAGGGATAATATATAAATGCAATATGAATATCATAATTATGATCTCATTATAATTTCATTTGTAATGCATAAATATCCAATGAACTTTATCATATACATTTAAAAATGTATAAGATAAAGAATGCCTTCAAATAATTGTCACTAAATTACAACTAAACTGATTGGCTATAGGGCAAAAACTAACAATCTTACATTTGCACTATACCAATCGTTAAGTATCTTATATCATATCACCATATGACGATTATGCTACTATTAGAAAAGTGGCTTAACGTGAAAATGACCACTTGTTTAAATCTTACAACTTTCATCTTAATTATCAATGTAATTTAGAAAAATTGGCTAAATACATACTTGGATCTTTGATGAGACCTTAGCTCCTTTTACATACCCAATAATCTAATGTTTTATAGTACATTACTGTTTTGAACAATGCAATGAACTATATTAAGTTCATTAAAGAACTTATTGATCTTGTTAATCATTTCAACTAAATGAAAATTTTATTATGGCTTTATTAGCAACCATTGCTACTTTGAAACTTTCCAATCTTAAAATGATATTATTCTAAGTAAAATAAACCTTAAATAGGATTTACTTATAAAGTAATAATCTTATCTCCTTGAACTCAAATATTAAATAATGAATATCTTTAATACTTCATAAGTATCAGATATATCAAATACTAAATACCTTTAGTATCCTATCTATCTCTATAGATCTAATTACCATAATTAAGTTGTTACTTTTTCATATCCAACAAGAGTTGTTCTTGGATAATTATATTTTCAAAAATTGAAAATTTAGAATTATTCTTCTTTATAAGCAATATGTCTCTACATAATCCCACTGAAGAGGACAATTGTACTCTCACTAACCTTCTTGTAAACATGATAAATTCATAATCATTTCCAAAATAAACTCTTTGAATTCATCATGAAAGTGACTCTTTTAATGTCTCATAGCCTTTCAACTATGCATCAAATATATCAATAAAGGCTCTAGTTCTAATTAGATTTATTGTCATGAGATTTGAACTTTTCAAGTTTCATCTTACTCCCACTACTTATCTTGAGAACTATTCTCCTATAAGTATACATTAAAATAAACAAATTTTTCAACAACTTTGTAAGATTTTATCCATCCTTTTGGATATCTCATATTTTTTTATTACCTAATTTAGTTCTAAACTTAGTAGATAATACATGCTTCAACTAAGCATAACATCCCTAAATCATTAACTTTGGCTCTTTCAAAGACTTAACTTTTCGTATATAATATGAAATCTTACTAATTAATTTAATTGGATCTATTAAAGGTAAGTCATTGTATTAGGCATAAATATAGGAAAAATACAATTGCATTTTACAATATCTCATATTGTATTTTTCTCCTTATATAAATCCATACGCTTAAGGAATTTTTGTTATGACGGTATTTACTAGAGAACATCATTCTTTATAGATAACCAAGAATTTAAAACTCACCACAACGATCTCATCGAAGTGTTTCAACGTTCTCAATGCTTAATTTTTTTAGATTTAAACAATTTGAACTTTTCAAAATTTTAAATCATTATTTCATTTAATATACTATATCATATAACATCATTAGTAATCTAATGAAATATAACTATTATCTTTTTATGAATTGTTATTCCATCCAATACCTCGTATGTATAAGATTTAACAATTTATTACCATCATCATCCTTTCACCAAAGGTTGATTTGGTTTTTCTTCAACTTGACAATTTTCACAAGTTTCATACAATTCATAATCAAAAGGATACATATATCGTTATATGTAATTCTATGACTCTCTTTATTTTGATTTAACCAACATGGCATAAAAGGATAGTCATGGTTATCCAGCTTTATATTCTTTCCACTTATATTAAGCATAAGTCTCATTTGATCCAACACATACAAAGTATTTGCATAAATTTGGATTAACTACTTTTACTTAAGAATCTATTTCTTATCATGCTTTGTACATTATAATAATGTTAAATCTAAATTCAATATCAAATACTTATATCTCATATAGGGAAGAAAAGTCATGCAATCATTTCTCTTCTTACGAAAACTATTATCATATTATTGCAAATGCCTTTAATTATGTCCATGTTTATGCTTTTACTAGTGTAAATTAAGTAGAGCAATTCCAATAAGGTACTTTACATTTAAGCTCTACTTCTTTGCAACCTTTTGTATCTTGCTATCATGATGTTAACATACATCTTACATGTTTTCTTCATAGTTTATGAGGGACATTAGTCAACTCAAAGTATCATTACATTTTTTCATCTATATGATTTTGATATATCTTTAAAGCTTTGTCAACGAGTCCTCAATAGGGATTATAGCAAAATTACATAATGGACATACAAGTTTCTTTTCTAACTTTGAGAACTCTTTTCAAACATAACCTTTGTCCAAGAAATTTGGTTCACTAACTTAGTATCAACTATACTAAACAAGTTCAATTTTACTAAAAAATATAAATACAAGAAAAACAATTAATTAATTATATGCATGACTACCAAATGGGATTAAGACTTTAATCATGTATTTAGTTACTCCCATTATTTTATTCAAAATAATAGCCCTCACCACTATTCGAAAAGATTACTTTAATCTTTCTAGTATACTAGGATCCCATTCAAATTTAATTGATCTTAAGTTTGCTCAACAAACCAACGAAATTTAAATTAGGTAGATAACAAATTTATCAATCACATCTAATGTGACTACTAGATTCGTTAGGTGACAACTCTTGCAAAAACATAATTTATATATTATTCCTAACCCTGCCTTTAAATTATTGTGATTATGAGTTTATTCATCAAAATCACACACATTTAGCTAATTAAGACCCACTTTCATAAGAATAAACATATTTGAGTTAAAGCAGCCTTGAGTTTGCATAACAAGTCTGATAATAAACAAAACTCTGGTTTATTCTCATAACAATGAACGACAACAATCACATTCTCAATGTTTACTTAATATTTTAATGAGGGATTTATTTTTTTTCTCATCAAGCATAAAATTGCATGAGAAATATCACATATATAAAACACACAATTTAACATACATCCAATATAAATATCAACCATATAAATAAAGTATGCAACTTATGCACTTATAATCAAATTATATGCATAAAATATTAAGCTTCATTTGATTCTAGTTATTGGTCTTCATAATTTAAAATAATATTTCTAACCCTATGGAAAAATTAAATTAAGTTAAAACCATTGATTCCTAAATGAATTAAATTTCTTTTCCAAATAATTTAATTTGATTTGAAAATAAATTTCAAATCCAATTGGAAACTATTTCCAATTATTTTTGACTCCTTTAACAAAATTTAATAGAAATTTTTTTTCAATAAACTAAGCTACTTACTTATTATAATTTAGAAAAAAATCCTTTTTCAAAATTATATAAGTAACACAATCTAATCTAATTATAAAACTACTTCTAATCTCATTAGAAATTACTTTTCCTTAAATAGAAAACTATTTTCCAATATTAAAAGGAAACTAATTAAGAAAATCTTTTATATTATTTATCTAGAGATTGATTTCTTAATTAATTAGAAAAATATTTTTAATAAGTTAGAAAACTATTTTCAAAATATTAAGGAAACCAAAAATTTCTTAATTAATAAATGAAAAACTTTTCAAAGTTTAATTAAGAAAATATATTTTATAATAAATCAAGAAACTTATTATTTATAAATAAAGAAATAATTTCCAAATAAATAGAATACTAATTCTCTAAATAAAATCATAAATTTAATTTATCTTAATCAAATTGAAATAAATAAATTTAATTAAGGAACTGGTAAAAATATAAAGGGAAGGTTGCGTACATTATGACCCTCCCAGAGCCTCGGAAAGCAAGGAATCTTGTGTACTGGATATGTTGACTTTTAAATTTAATTAATAAACATTTTTCTTGATTACTTAAGAAAACAATTTCTTAATTTTAAATAGTCTAATTAATTAATTTCAATCTTGAAACTAATTAATTGTAATTCTAGAAACTACATTTTAAAAATAATTAAGAATCAATAAATTATTAATCTTAATCATATTAAGAAAAATAAAAAAGCAAATGTACCCAGTAAGCAAGACTCCCCGCTTTGTGGGGGTCTAGGGAGTGTCATAATATATGCAATCTTTCCTTTGTATTTTTACAAAGAGGCTATTTCTGTGACTTGAACTTGCAACCTTATGATCATAAAGGAGTAACTTTTCCAATTTTAAAAAAAGTAAAAATAGAAGTTTCATTAATAAAGAATTGAATTACATTTATAAAAATACATAGGGGTACCCTTTCCATAAAAGATTGTAGTATTGCTACCTATTCAAAATATTAGAGTTATGTACATGGCAAGTTAAGATACAAAGAAGGTTGGAGCTTCATGCTACATCTCTCAGTATTAATATTTCATTGATGTTGTTCATGGTCTCAGATATAAGAAGTGGGATAGATTTTTGCTTAGCTTCAAACCGTCTAACATTCCTTTCTTTCCAAATGGTTTGTATGCATATGCTAACTACTACAATGTATTCCAATTTTGGGGGAGTACGCTGAGAAGACAACCATTATATAGCACTGGAAAATGCACAAGTTTGTAATGACTAGTTACAACTCTTTCAACCGCTTCCTGAATACGGTTGGTAATCTCACACATGAAGAATAAGTGATCATTTGTTTCTTCCTTTGTTGAACAAAAAGGACATGAAGAATTAACATTTAAATACATGATCCTATTTGCTGTGTTAAGATGATTTTGAATGGCTTGCTAGAGGAGAAAGGAAGTTTTAGGAGGTATGAACTTGCTTAAGATAATTTGACCCCACTCTATTACTGGTTTTTTCAACCTTAAAAAATCTCTCATGAGTTTTTTTGACAAATGGTAAGTAGTTTGTTTTTACAAGAATAAAGTGTCTTGATAGAGCGGGTTGGGAGAGTATTGAGGTTGCAAATGACTAATGCTTACAAGGAACTGCCAACTGCTCCCATTGATGAGCGAGTCCATTTTTATATTAAATGGGAGATTGATAGAATTCCTTAATTCATCATAGGAGTTTATGAAAGCTCTTTTCCCGATCAATTATTAAACCATAAGGATATGAGCTTCCCATTGCTAATGGAGCAAGACATAGCATTTTAGACAAGATGTTTCATTTGGAGAAGTTGGCTCAGAAAGAAGGAGTTTGATGCTTTTTATTAACTTCGTATATGCTTTTACCTTTGAGAAAGTATGAATGGATCAATTTAATCCATAATGATTTTCTATCTTCAAGGATCAACCAAAATTGTTTTAGGATGAGTGTTTGATTGGTAAGTTTTACTGAATAAACATTGAGTCCCCCTTTTTCTTTTAGATAACAAATGTCTGTCCATTTCACTTTAGCAGTTCCCTTTATGCCATTAGAGTTGTTCCATAAGAAGTCTTTGAAGATCCTCTCAATTTTCTAGGTTACATTCTTTGAAAGGAAAATGTGTGAGCTCCAATATATGTACAGAGAATTAAGAACTTTGTTTATGAGTTGTAATTCCCTGCAAAAGATAAAAAGTTATCCATTTAAGAGCCGATTCTTCTATGAATTTTCTCTATAAGAGCACTAAATTCTAAGAAAGTTAATTTTTTGTTGAGACTAGCATTAAGAAAGTTAATCTTTTTGTTGAGACTGGCAGGCCCAAGTACAATGGAGGTGGATCTTTCTCCATCATCCCCTTATGAAGCAACTTGTGAGGCCATCCGAGAAGCACCCTTTAAAGTTATGAAATGAATTTTGTGGAGGTTGATCTGTAGTTCAAAGACAACCTTGAATTTGTGAAGAGCCTTCATATAACTATTAATAGAATCCACTTTTTCATGGAAAAAAAGAAGTAAATCATCTAAATATCCAAGGTTAGTAAGTCCAATCTTCTTACACTTTGAATGACATTTAAAGTTTGCATTCAATTAAACTTTAAGCTCGATTATGGAATTAAGAACTTCCATGTATATAAGGAAAAGGTTGGGGGAAAGAGGATCCCCCTGCTTTAGTCCTTTCCCAGCTTTGAAATACTTTGAAGGGCTACCATTAATCAAGATTGAATAGCTTTCCATAGATATTCATTCTTAGATCTAACTGATATATGTTCTTACAAAGCCATTAGTTGTCATCATCTTCTCTAGAAAGCTCCAACTCACATTATCATAAGCTTTATAAAATGACTTTGATAGTGCAATTTAAGGTTGAATTAGCTTTTAAGCAACCTTTAAGAAGTTCATGGACAATTATTATGTTGTCTCTAATCTTCCTATTGCTGATAAAGGCACCTTGATTGTCATTTATGATAGGATCTATTACTTTCTTCAGTCTTGATGCAAGGATCTTGGAGATGACCTTATCAAGAAAGTTTGTACAAGAAATGAGTATGAGTTCATTGAAGCTTGAGGGATTAATACCTTTTATTATCAAGTAAATAAATGTTTTATTGATTTTTTAAGCAGTACACCTGTGGAAAAAAATCTTTAACTGCATTTTTGACACAAGAACCCATAATGTCCTAATAATTTTGAAAAAAGAGGCCATTCAGTCTATCTGGACCGGGGGCTTTCATGCCATCCATATTGAAAACTTCTTCCTCAATCTCATTGTCCCCTATAACTTTTGTTAACAATTCACTATTATCCTATGTAATTTGCTTTAGATTGAGTGTCAAGAGTTCAGCAGCTAAAACTGAAGCTATATTTCAGGATCCAAGCAACTAAATAAAGTAGCTCACAGCTTCATTTTAAATATCCATTTGGTTCTGAAGTATCAGCTCCTCATTAGTGGTGACTGAACTAATTCTATTTTTGTTTTTACGAGCTAGGATATAGTTGAAGAAGAAATTTGAACTTCTATCCCTATCTTTCAACCAATTCACTCTAGCTCTTTACTATAGTAGCGATTCATGATTTTTAACACCAATCAAATAATTTGAGAGAGATTGTTTCTCTTTTCAATTGTTTCTCTTTTCCAAGTAGTGAAGAATCATAGGGTGAAAGTGAAATTAAATTCCATAATGCTGATATATCATCCTTAGCTTTCAATAATGTTTCATCTATTGACCCCCCTAAGGAATGTAGAGTTTTTTTATTGCCTTCAGCTTTTGTACGTATATCAATTTCTTGGTTCCCCTAAAGGGACATTCAGTACCTTTCCTATAAGCTTTAATAAATCCTAGATCATGAGCCAAATAATTGTTAAATCTAAATGGGTGGAAGCTAGCAGTACTTTGGAATAGGTTCTTGATTTTGATGGGGGTGTGATATGAAAAGAGATGATCCTGAAATATAGCAGAGTTGTTGGGAAAATGAACTAGCCATTTGGCATTCACCAATGCTCAATCAAGTTTCTTTTGGATGCACCATCGTGGGTGTTGTTTGTTTTACCATATAAACAGTGGCCTATATACTTCAAATCTCCCAATTTATCTATACAGTGCTTGAAATCCTTTAAATTGCTTTGAAGGTTGCAATTTCCTTGAGCCTCTGACCTTTAAAGAGTGGAGTTGTATATATTAACTATGGCAAATTTAGCCCACTATAGAGATTCATTAGATCATTCCATAATACTGATCTTTGGAACCCAAAGTTATTGGCATAAATGAGAGCAACTAGGATGTCAATTTTCTTATGGAAAAAGGATACTTTGAGATGTATAATCTAATATGTGGAATGGAGAATTTCCCCTCTAATCTCATCAGCCTTGTAACTTATGATGACTCTCCTATATGTATGGTGTGAATGATTTGTTACCTGCTTCCAACTCGATCCTAGTGTGTTTAACTTGCCAATATTTTTTTGCTTTATTTTTCTCTCAACTAGTCCTACTATTAGATGCTTTTCCCTCTTGACAAAATCCTTAAAGTAGTTTGCTTTGTAGGGCAGTTCAATCCTAGGACATTCCATACTAAGATTGACATATTAAAAGTTTTTTATGTGGAGCCTTTACTTTTACTTCTTTGTGATCTCCTATTTTTTAATATTTGAAATGGCATATTGACTTCCTTATGACCAGTGACAACTTCCTTTCTAGTTTGGTTGCATGGTGATTGAAAATCTATAATAGGAGTTTTTGTTATGATATAAAGGCTCTGTGTCTCATCATATCTGTTATTATCACTAGAAGGATCTATTTTGGTTTTTTCAACTGAAGGAGATTGCACAATTGTAAGATTTGCAGGTGGTGAAAGTAAATTATTAATTGGGGATACTACTTCAATGTCAGGAGTAGCACCAGTTTCTGTGTTAATAGGACTCTCTGCATTTGTTTGTGTTTCAACATTTGCATTGTCGTTAGTGTTAGTGTCAATCACTTCTTCCTTAGTTAACTCAAGGTAACTACCTGTTTTAAATTTTTTCCTTGGCTTTCCAGATTTTCCCTTGATGTTTTGGAAGTCTCTTCCACTAGTAAGATACTGAAACACTATCCTCCCATAATTTGCTTTCCTCACCTTGTATCATAACAAGGATTTCTGATGGAAGTTCCTTGGTAAGTGCCATACTGACATAAATACGAGCATACCTAACTCTTTTTTTCTTAGCCATATTTTCATCAAAATAGAGAGGTGTTCTAATGAAGCTAGCAAGGGCACTCAATTCTTGTGTAGTCCAATATTATGGGGGGACATTATGGAAATTAATCCATAGACGAATGTTCTGAAATTTGATAGATTCAAGCTTGAGGCTTGGCTTCCAACTTTGTAAAAATAATGGTTGATTCCAAACATGCCAAGGACCTTCCTCTAAGATTTTGTGAACTTGAGATGCTAAAATAAAGGTGAACAAGATGATATTTTCCTTAGTTAGCAATACATTTGCCAGATGGTCCTAGATGATCTTCATTTTCTTGGTATATATAAATTGCTTTATGCTTATGATGTCATCATTGATTGCCTTCCATATAGATTCATTAAAACATGCCAAGTTTGTTAGAAATTATTAAACTTGAAGGGTACTTTGATACTTATAGACTCAGCTTGAGTGATTATGGATGAGTGATTAGATAAGCTACGTGTTGAGAACAAGGTCAAGCAATTGGGGAAGGTTTGAAATCATTCTAAGTTGGATAAACTACAATCAAGCTTTTTCCTAATGAATTATCACTCTTTTGATTGTTGTTCTAGGTAAAGTATTGCCTTCTTAAGGAATGTCATCTATTTAAATGTCAACCAAGCATTGTCTGAAGTTTGGACAAGGTTACTTAGATGATCTATCCCCTTCTGCTTCTTTAGGTTGAGTGATGGAGTTAAAATCTCTAGTTAATTCCCATAGTATTTGGATATTTACTACTACTTCTCTGATTTCTACCCATAGAAGAGCCCTCTAACAATATTTTTTGAGAAAATGAGGAACATGAAGTAATTCTTACTAATGATTTTATTTGTTTCCTTGATATGGACTACTTGGTCTTTGACATAACTAGTAAATTCCTCCATTGATTAACTATTGCAATATATCAAAATTATCCTACTTGAAAGGTATGGGCGATTGGTGATCTTCTTCCAATAAGGGTGTAATAACTTTAGTAAATTTCAGTTACCATGTTTGATCATAGATTCCTAAATGCCAATTATATTCAGCTTATTCTCATAAATGAAGTATTTTAGCAAAATTTTCTTAAAGGGAGCATTATCTCCTCTTATATTCTAATTTTCTTCTTTTTGCTAGATTTTATCCTTAAAATAGGTTCAAATTCTTTCCTATTTTCCTTATTTATGGATGGCCTTATGCCCTCTTTAGGCCGTACTATAGAATTATACTCATCTTGTTTCCTTGCCAGGTGAATGGAGGCATCTAGAGGACTCAAGTTCTCTTAATCCATGATTTCAATAGCTTTATCAAATTTTGGTTCCTCATTTAAATTGTTAAAAGTTTCTTTCCCACACGCTTCGCTTATTTCCTTTAGGAAAATTTACTTCTTAGTTATTGTCACATAATTGCTATTTTTCTTACTTTATTCCTTTAACTCTTCTAACTCAACCAACTCCTAGTATTACCCTGTCTTTAACCTTCTACCTATTGGCTGGCATTTCTTTTTAGGGTCTAATATCATCAATTTCTTGGAATAAGTCACTTTTGAGGTATCTTCTATGGGTTTATATTATTTATTAAGTCTAAAATTGGTATTGCCTAAGTTAAATTAGTCAGAGCACTTACCAAGACATAGAATCTTGTAACATTGATCCTTGTTATCTCTGTAATCACTTGGTCCATACGGATAGGCTTGCCAATGAAGCTTGCCAAGTAACTTAATCCGTTTCTTTAACAATACTTAAGTGGAAGTCCATATATACATATCTAAATGGCAATGTTTTCTTGTTTGATTTCATCCATTTTCATCTTTGGATGCAAACTTAAAGCATTGATGATTTATTATAAAGATGCTAAGGACCTACTTCAAGAATTATCTTTATAACATCTTAATAAGAAAACTTGAACAATAATGTACCATCACTATTCATTAATATGTCTTGCAAGCCATATTGCTTTTAACTAGCCTGAACTAAATCTTTCATCATCAAACAAGCCGCTTTTTATTAAAGGAGAATCTAATCAAAGTGGAGCTCCATTTTAAACACCAGCCTTAAGAACCTCCAAAAGAGGTGAGACAACTAGTTGGTCATCATATATACTAGTGGGTAATAGCTTAGTTTTGCCTCAGGTCTATGTCATTCAGCAACTTGAACCCAGGTTTTCCCAATGAAGCTTGATTTTTGATCTTTTGTTTAGCCCTCAGTAGGAATTTCTTGGGGAAGGTTCCTATGCAAAATGGATAAAGTCAAAGGATTATGGGCTAAAGATTGGTTAATGGTGGGAATTATAGGAGATTTTTAGATATAATGTTCAGAGGGAAAAGGTATTAACCAGTTGTTATGGGGGAAGTTTGAGAAAGGATTGGTAAGAAGCAAATGAGAGTGCAGCACAGGTTCAAGAAGTAAGGGAAATGAGTGGAATTAGGGGAAAAAGAATAAGGTTGAAGTTGAAGTGCATAAGCACCATACAAATTCTAGAAGTCATAGAACTTCATCATCTTAAAAGTTGAGAGTTTGGCAAGCCAAATGCAAGTGAAAAGATGAAAAGGTGTGACGAATTTTCAAAAAAGAAAAGGATGTTATAATATTATATCTCCTTAGTAAATTTAATAAGTTTTATTAATTTGATGTTATACCTTCTTATTATATTATAACCTATGGCATTTTTCCAAGCTAATAGGCCTTTCTTTGAGAAGATGGGTGGAAGCAGCTAGTGATTATAAATCTAGTTGAAGAAAGGCTTACTGAAAATTCCAACTAAAAGAATTATAAAGAGGTATGGATGGGAGGCAAATAATAATAAGTTTTTTTTAATTGAATAGCTAGTAAGATTTTCATAGTAGTTTAGTTTGTTTTCATATTTTTGGTCTTTATACATTTATTACTTGAATTGAAATTTGATAGAGTTTCACAAGCTATGAAGGCAACATTACCCTTTTATAGGAGAGTAGAGAAACTTTCACTAACACTAGATTGATATTAATGACATTGGATACCGTTGGAAATCATTTACTATCAGGGGAGTACTAGTTATCCTCACCTCCTCTCATTATTTTCATATTTTTCATTGTTCTTGCTTGTTTAACACATTAAGGATTAAACAAGCATTAAGGAAAATGTAAAACTTAAGTATGGGGGATGGACTTAGTGATGAAGCTTATCGAATTTGTCATATTTAGCTAAACAGTAAACAACTTGAGAAATTTTTTTAAAAGGATGTTGATTAAGATGATTGTGGGTGTTGATTGTGATTATAATTTGACTTTTTTTTTGGCAAATAGTTATGAGTTTTAATAGTTAAGTTGATTTTAATTTAGTTTATTAATTTTGAGAATTGATGCTTGATTTGCATTATGATACTTTGTATACAATTTGTACATGCATTGAGTTGAATGCGAATTCTTCATAAACGTTTTCATTACCTCCACTTATAAAAATAAAAGAAAGAAGAAAATAGTATATGAATATATGAGCATAAATAATTCACCCCATTAACTCACCTTATTAACTTTGTACCAATAAAAAGGTTAAAGTTAAAGAGTGGTGCTAGTAGCCATTTGGGATAGTGAAGTAGGTAAATAATTAGGGATATTCATAACAAGGTGTATACTGTCATATCAAAATGCTAGGTGAATTTTTAAACAAGATTTTATATGCTATCATGTTTTTTAAATTTAGTGTTTTGTTTTTTTAAACGGTGTAAAAATGTTTAAAGATTTTAGATTTTTGTCTCATGTAAATTATGTTAAAATTGAAGAATTATGGAGTGAGTTAGATTGATTTATAATTTGATGTAAGTAAATAAGTAATTAACAATACAATGAACTTTATAACTAAATGAATAATTAAGAATCTTGATTGATATCTATAATATATTTAATAATTACCTATAGTTACTTCTTATTAAGTTAAGAGGAATGAAATTGATTTACTTGAGGACAAGTAAATGCCTAATTTTGGGGAAGTTTGATAAGTTCTTAATTGTTTATAATTTTAGGTTATATTTAGTTCATTTTTTGGAATTTAAATATTTTTATTCGAAGAGAATAATTACCTTTAAGAGAATCCACACTTTTTGCTTATAAAAGAATATAACCTTTAATCTGCTACTTAAACTACATAGTAGTAAGCTCTGAGTTCAAATATGCTAAATGGCATTAGGAAAAAGGTAAATACATAAATTGTTTCCTAAAATAGATAGCCTTAATTTAGATCCCAACTTCTTCTTACTCTTTTAATAATTATCACTTAGCTTTGATTTGCTAGAAGAGTTTTTGTGATCCAACGGATAACCTTGTCAACTAGTAAGTTCTTATGTGTTTTAGTTTTCCTATATATACGATGGTTATTTTGCCTTTATATCATATAAATGCATTATATGAATGCAATTTTAAGCAGAATGAAGTCAGTAATTGATCTTCTAAATAAAATACATGGCTATTCAACTATTTGAGGGGTCATCCTCCTTACATAAGTACTCCATTTTATGCTAAATTTTGGATGAAATGGATTTAGTGTATAAAGATTTGAAAAATAGATGAGTTATTATTTTTTTCAGTCTTACAGGAAACACACAGGAGATTCAAACTAGAGTTATATCTGTCTTTGGTCCAAAGCCTACCTAAAATTGCTAACCAACATGTAACAAATGCCTTAGGTACTACTAGATTATGCTAAACAAATTTAAACTAGTTAAACTTAGGAAAATGAACTCTAATTTTTTCCAAGTATGATGAAAAGTTCTTGATCTATGCAATGTCATTACCAGATATTTAGAGATCTCCATAATGGGGGCATAATTAGGTAAGTCATTTCTCTATAAGGATAGTTCCATGATTGATCTTGTATGATTTAGATGCTTTGGAGTTTAGTGGAAACATATTTCTTAGAGAAATAAGGCTATGTTTAGTTAGATATAAGGTTTTTAACAAAATGGAATGGTTTATAATGGATTTAATATTAGAAAATTGTTGTTTTGGGAGAGATGGAAGGGTTCATAATGCAATATAGTGAAATATTTTTTATCATTTTACATTCCATCTTAAACTCCCCTAATCGGAGGTAACTTATTTTTACTGTTTAGGGTAGAGTGAGATGTAATGTGAAACTCTCCCAAACGATAGAATAATATTATATTCCATTCCATTCCATTAATAACCACCCAATGAAACATAGCCTAAGGTCAAGTCTTTTATAAAGAGGTCTGATTTGACACCATTTATCATATCAAAGCCATGCCCCTTATTCATTCCCAGTTTGCATCCTAATGTGAGGATAAATGATCTACCTTAGTCTCAAAATGTTGACCCCAAATTTTATTTATTTATTTAAGCATCATTTGAGTGAATTATGAGGTTTTGATAAATTAAGTTTTTGGAGTTAATTATTATGTTAATGTTAGTAGGATTTTTATTATATGGTTTAGTTGTATTA
>JAOTJB010000002.1:28344324-28356311 GCA_027123815.1 Erythroxylum minutifolium
GTATACGACATGAATCTGATGAATCCAAACGAGACTTAAGAATACAAATAATAATTTGGGTTAATTGTAGAAAAAAATAACTTTATTCAATTTTGCAATATTAGCTAGAATTTTAAAAAAGTTATGATAAAATACTTGAAATTTCAATTTTTTACAAAAATAACTCAATGTTGAGTTCTTCGTTAACATTGATGATGTGGTACACTATGTTAAATTTAATTTTTATCACGTGACTGCCATGTATAATATTTATTATTTAATGAAAATATGTTGAATTATTTAAAAGTTAATTAACCTTAAAGAGCCCAATTAAAAATTGGCTCTTTATTTTCATAAGGAATCAAACAACCAGAAACCAGATAGCATCTTAATTCTATGATTATGAAAATATCTTGTCATTAAACCATAAAGCAATAGTCTAATTTGGAGTTTTATCTCTTTTATCTCTAAAAACTTCCCAATCACAAATTGACCTTTTATTTTCATGTGCAAGTAAGCCCAAAAATCGGTAGTTTAGATCGATAATTGCCAAAATATCTTATCACCAAACCCTTGAAACAATGGTCTAGATTCGTACCAAAAGTCAAGCTTATGCCTTAACCCAAAGTGGCAAAATCTATGAAAATCTTCCGAGTTCATGGGCTTGACTGATTCCAACTGAGAAATGTAACATATTGCTTCTTTAAACACAAGCTCTTCATACTATACACATTTGCTTGTATTGCAAAATTGTCACTAGGATGCCAAATTTTGTAATTGGAAAGTGTCCAAAGAGAAAAGTAATAAAGCTAACCTCTCTCAAAACTCTTTAGGTTAATTAATTTTTCAATAGTTTAATATTTTTTATTAAACAACAAATATCATACTGTTGGAAAATCGGGTAGCGATTTGATCTCGACCGTAGCGGAATAATCATGAAACTTTTTTGCAACTTTTGATTTCCCGAAAACCAAGATCTATTTAATTCTATAAATGATTAACACAAATAATAATAAAGCGAAACTTAATTTGTACCTTATTTCAAAGCTTGATCTTTATCTTGTCGTATCCCTCGAACTGTTCCCGAAACTAATATGTTTCAACTACTGTAGCCGTACAAATGTCTAGCCTCTAACGGTATCCACAGAATGAGTTAAGAGAACTCCGTAACTCTTACAGAGAGGGTTAAGTACGAAGTGTTAGCTCCATAGAACTTAAGCCTATTTATAATAAACTTTGGATGTTTTAGTAATTTAATTGAAATTAAATTCTAAGAATTACAAATAATTCTAATTAAATACCAATTATGCCCATATAAGATTCAATATCTTATGCTCATATTTAATTATAAAGTTTCTTAAACTTTACAATCAAGTCCAACTTGATTAAATTAACTTTGCTCTTTTCAACCCATTATATATGTGAGATCCATTAGGTTTCCAAACATGTTAGCAATGATTATAAATTCTAATTCTAATTCATAATTAGAATTAGATAAATTAAAACATCTTTTAATTTATCTTTAATTCTCCAATTAAACAATTTATAATCATAGATTAAGATTGGCGTCTAGCAACGTATCATGACCACCCAAATATTTAGGAATGTCAAAATAGTTTTGACTAACCTTTATGTGAATGATTTTTTCGTATAATTCAATCCTTTCATCATATAATGTTCCGATTAGACATAGAACATGGAATTAATGTCTACTCTATTTTGAGTCCAATCATATTAGTTCTCTGCCATTAGCTATTGATTCAATTAATGATATTTGTAAACTATTTACAAAATATCATTCCACCTTGGCCAAGGATTTCCCGAATCAATATTAATCGAGAACAACGGAACATTCTCCCTAATTACTTTAGGGTGATGAATCATATCTTGATCACTCAACTACCTCTATATAGTTCATGCTACATCCAATGACTACTGATTAAATAACCTATGATTAAATAGATCATAAGTAGTATCAAAACATAACAGTTCCCATACAAGATAATTTTGATGACCTCAAGTCAAATGATCACTTATACAACCATCATAATGAAAATTTCATAGACATGCAAATAATGTTCTAAATGGATTCCTCATATTAGGTCTGTTTAGTAAACTTGTTCCTGAACAAGTACCCACACGTTTGTTTAAGTATCTCTATACTTTAGCCTATGAGATCAACAACTTCATTCGTAAGGAAAAACAAAACGTGTGCTAGTCTTTTTACGTTCTATTAATGTTCAATTTTAATAGAACAATGACTAGGAATATTTAGGAATAATACATAAATACAATATGAATCTCATAATTATAATCTCATTATAATTTCATTTTCAATGTACAATTATTCCATGGACTTTATCTTATACATCTAAACATATATAAGATAAATAATGCCTTTAAATAATTTGTCACTCAACTACAATCAAAGCGATTGGTTGTAGGGTATAAGCCAACACGAATTTCCTACTAATCTTATGTATCACATCATGTTTGTGACTCAGGGAAATATATGTCTTCCTATCCTTCGAATCCTATCTGAATCTGTGGCTCTATTCCCATCCCTTGCTATGTGTTATCCTACAAGTAGAATCCTAGAGTGTTTCTTATATTAGAGTAGAGTAGATTCCATCAAAGTTCACCTTCCTTTAGACTGGCTGAACAACAGCTTCTTTGGATTCATTCTATGCATTCACTATCAAAACAACAGTATTCCCAGGGATGTAAGCTATAAATGCTACTTTGGAGACATGAATGGCCAATATGCCAACATTGTTTTCAATGTTTTTTCATCCCATCATTCAATTCAGTTGAATAAACTTGAATAAATCATAAAACAATTTAGAAATCGTACCTTGTTTGCTTTCTAGTTGAAAAACCTTTGGAACTTTTTCCAATCGATTAATCACAAGCTGTTCAAGCGTCCAGCCTCTGATGATATCCACAGAGCAATTCTCAAATACTTTGAGAGGAAGAAGACAAAAAGTGCTAGCTTCTAAAAGCTTTTCTCGTTTTAAATAGAAAAATCATAAAAGTCTTTTATTAAAATTATATCTCTTTAATTATAATTAAAATCAAAATCAAATTCTAATTAATTTAATTTTAATAAAATCAAATATCTTATGTTTGATCCCCAAAGTTTCTCAAACTTTATAGTTAAGTCTAACTTAATTAAATTAATTTTTTCTTTTACAAATTAATCTTTGATGTGTGACCTATTAGGTTACTAATAAATTGGCAATGATTATAAATTATAATTCTAATTCACAATTAGAATTAAATAAATTAAAACTTCTTTTAATTTATTTTTAATTCTCTAATTAAATAATTCATAATCATAAATCATGATTGACGTCTAGCAACATGTCATGATTATCCAAATATCAAGAATATTAAAGTGATTGACTTAACATATCTATGCATGGCTATGGAGTATAATTTAATCCTTTCATCATTCAATATTCTAATTGGACAGAATGTGGATATAGTGACTACTCTTATCATTCAATTATATTCGTTCTTGCTAATTAGTAATTGATTTATAATTGAAATTTGAAAACACCTTTTCAAATGTCAATTCACTCTGGTTAGAGAATTCCATAAATCATTTCTAATCAAGAATATTAGAATATTCTCTCTCATTACTTTAAAGTGACGAATCCTTTATGGACTTACTCAACTATCTACATATGGTTCAAACTGTATCTAATTACTACCGACTGAATTATCCTAGGACGATTCATAAGTAGCATCAAAACATAGTAATTCCCACACCAGATACCTTGATAAACTCAAGTCTGAGGAACAATTATACAACCATCATTATGAAATAATCCATAGACACATAAGTAATATTCCATCTGGAATTCTCATAATCGGGTCAGTTGAGTGACTTATTCTCTAATAATCACCCACACACTAGTTTAAGTATCCATATACTTTAATTTATAAGATCAATTACTTTCTTCATAAGAAAGAAATATAATGTGTGCTAGTTTTATCGTTTTAACAATATCCTGTCTTAATGAAACTACAACTAGGAATATTTAGGAATAATACATAAGTGTAAATTGAATCTCATAATTATGATCTCATCATAATTTCAATTACATAGCAATTATTTCAAAGATTTTATCATTAGTATTAAAACATAAAATATTAATATATAAAGATAAAGATTACCTTTATTAATAATTATCACTAAACTACAACTAAAACGATCGGCTGTAGGGCATAAACTAATGCAACGAAAAACAAAAACGTGGTTCGGTTCAAGAGTTGTAGTATTGGTTTGATTATGGAAGCAGCAATTTTTGACCAGAAACTGTCATTCAATAGCGGGAAGGACGATTATAACGAGATGTGATCCTCTATACCACTAACCCTATTCCAACCCTGTGCCACTCTATCCTAATCATCTATTTATGTGAGACCTACATAAATAGATGGTTAGGATGAAATGACACAGGGTTAGAATAAGGGTGGTGGCACAGAGGATTTGAGTTGGATTATAACCCATTTATCGTTGAGGGTGTTCTCACTTTAATCTTGTTAAATTAGTGGTATTTTAATAAACTCTTAATTCGACGTATTGCTGCTACGAGATTGAATCACAAGTATGCGTCTGTGAGGATCTTGATTCCGGCAAGGAGATGATGGATTTTGACATTTACGTGGAAAGGAACAACATAGGTTCGAACCCATTGGTCTAATAGAGCTTGGCTTCTTGTTGCTGGGGATGAATTCGTTTTTGGAACCATGATGGACGCTCGAACTTGGATGTTTTTAAGAGCTTTGAGGATTTTGGGGTAGGCATCGTATATTTTGACACGTGTGGCTTTCAATGACTGCAGCATCTCATCCTCAAGCACTTAAAAATAACACCAGACAACGTTTAGGAAAAACCCAAACGTCGCTATCTGGGGAAAATAAGATATGTAACAAGGCGATAAAGATGCGACAAGGAGTCCGTGAAAAATTAATAAAATATACTGACTGTATTTTCGGTAATGGAGACTTAATAAAAATGTTGAGTCAAAGTTGTTTCCTTCTCTTTCTCATAATCCAGTCTTTGTTCAAGCTGTACCAAATCACAGTTTAATTTTCTCTTATTCGTTGATTTGCTAACTGGTTATTGCAATCGGAAGCTCAAGCGACTGAGGGGGCCATTTTGGAGAAGCCGAGTCGAGACAAGTTGGATAAGAAATATAAATACATCATTGCGAGGGCATAATTTAAATTCATAATTCTATTGTGTACAATATTTTGTTCTCATGATGTGCCTATCCCCTTGTTTTTTTTTTTAGGTTAGGAATGGAATAAAATAAAATAATTTATAATGGACTGAAATGTAAATGAATTTAATATTAAAAAATTGTTGTTTGAGAGGAATGAAATGATTCATAATATAATATAGTTGAATATTCTTTGAGAGAAGGATTCATAATGTAATATAGTGAAATGTTGTTTATCATTTTATCTTTTATCCTAAACTTTTCAAATTGAAGGTAATTTATTTTTACTATTTAGAATTGTATTAATTAATCCACTTTAGAAAAAGAGATAAGTAGTCTATGGATTTGCTTCTGAAAAGATTATTACTTTGGGTTCATATTTTTCATGGTTTTGTGGATAATATTGAAATATCTTCTGATTTTCCTTCCACTCGTTTAATGCTTGAAAACATTTATAGAACATCTCTGATGTTATTTTCCTCATTTCTTCTTTAAATGCTCTAGTGGGTAGAGAATTAATTTTGTCCATATTGATGGATTTTCCTAAAGGTTTCATGTTGGTGGGTGTTAAAGCTGGTTTTTCGAGAACTTGTTTGTATTGTGAATCTAGTCAGTAAGGAGAAAAAAACGTGAAAAAGAACAACAAACAAGTTATCAATGGGATAGTAAACCAATTATAATGGATGATTTAAACAAGTTTGGATATATCTTTTCCAATAAATTTTTTATAAATTTCATTTATAATTACTTGAAATGCATTTATTGATTTTACTTCATTAAAAAATTCGGTGGTATTTTTTATTATTGCTTCGTTATCTAATAAGAAGTTGAGAACTATTCTAGTAGTTTTATATGTAATAAAATTCCATAATAGGCTAATATTTGTTAATCCTTTAAATAGTTTTTCATTTTATTCTATTATAAACTTTCATTCTAAACGATTGAAAAATATTACATTCCATTGATAACCACCGAATCAAATATTGCCTTAGGATCTTAAATATGCACTTGCTGACTTGTTTTTAAGACTGACTTTTATAATTTTTTCTCTTTTATACTGATTGATAGTTGGTTTGAGTCTAAGAATATTAGCTCGTTTATCTAATTTACCTGTGTTTTCCATAGTTTTATCACCATTGGCTCTGATTTCATCTAGTTTAGAGTTACCCTGTAGTACTGCTATAAAGTACCAGAAGCACCCACTTAGATCTCTTAAAATGTTCAATTATGATCTTCCTTTTCAAAATTATGAAAGGGCTCCTCAAGGTGGTTGAAATTGACCACAATAATTATATTCTGAAGATCTCCTCCTCCTATACGAGGAAAGGGCATAAATATTAAATATATGTCTACAGACTTGAGCAAGAAAATTAACCGCTAGACATTAACTTTAAATTTGCCACGGGCTGGAACAATTTAGAGCTGTTTAAATTAACTTGGATTCGTTGGCGGACATTTATTTGAAAATGGAATCTGATCTGCAGATTTGCATAAGGAAAATGACTATGTTATGGGTTGGGATGGAGATTCCATCTTGTTCTTATCTTAAAGCCTCCATTTGTAACTGCCTCAGGGCTCCTGTACAAATTGATGACTCCTTTCTGAAATTGTGTTAAGCTGAAATTTCTAAGTTTTAGAAGTCAGTAACAGAATGCATGCAGGCAAGCCGTTTGACAAAAGTTTACGCTGAATGAAGGGATGGCATTTCGTGTTTGACAAGGGCGGCTGTTTTTATCATTTACACTAACCATGGTTACCTGTCACAGACTCATGGGTGGAGGTTTACATTTGGTAATTAACAGATTCTCCGTCAAGCCTACAAGTTTCGACTTTCTCATCTCGAAAATCCATTGTTGAAGTTCAACGTCAACCGAAAGAAGAAGCAACAAACAAACTCAAATAGAGCAGATGGTCTTCTAAAGTTGCATCAAACTGTCAAAAACAACACCGGCAAATCATTGATCATTTCCTTACCTCAGCTTCATAATTCCTCAACTCATTTACTTGAAGTCGAGATTCCACTGCAAACTTTTCTACATTTTCCCTAAACACATTCATTTCGCGACCTTTCATCTCATACCACCTTTCTCTCTCTTTGTCCAACTTCTCCAGCTCTTCCACTTCATCCTTCAAAACCCTACATATCCAATCCCAACTCAGCAACATCTTTTAAATTGATTTAGCATTCTGATACTAACTTACCTCAATTCTTGCGTATCGACCTGGTATTTAGCATCAAAGCGCTCAATTAGAGATTTAAATGCAGAAATCCTGAGATTCTGATAGGCAACTTTCTGTTGAAGAAGCAAGCACCGTCGCTTCATGCACTGGAGACGTGCAAGCTTGGAAGCTAAGAGACGTGAGTTGGTGACTTGCAAGTCTTTCTCAGCCTGCCTGTCAGGACTCCGATCAAAAACAAACTCGAAAGAATGAGGTAGGTGGAGGATCAGAAGATAAGAGACCTGAAGTAGAGAGAGGCGTTGGTTTCTGGTACGTTCGATTTGCTCTAGCCTTTCTTCAAACGTAGAGGAATGTGCCATTGTCACTGTCGCTCACAAACGACTGGGCTTGACTCTTCATCCACTGCACTCAATTTTGAAATTACAACTGTTTTGTAGTTGAGTAGTGTTTTCCTTTTTTCTACGTATATATATATATATAGCATCAAATTAATTTATTAAGAGCCCCTGTCTAAATTAAATGGCCAACATTTGGAGATTGTTAGGCTTTATTCTATATGCTCCAAAGGAGGATTGGGCATTGATGTGACAAAAGCTTAACATATGCAACGATATTGTAGCTCATCAAATTCATCTATCAACTTATATGTTTATTGAACTTCACATATATTACTACTAAGGAACTTTACAATAACATTATAAAGAATGATGAGAAACTTCCTATAGACTGAGGATGCGTTATGTTGAAGAAAATAAGCTAATATAGGATTGCCAAAAGAAAAGGGAGGACCATGAATAATGCTAATGCAAACTCCCAAAAAAGTATTATTTGCTAAAAGAATTTGGAGGCTCCTCACAGATAAGGAAATACTATAGGTGCAATGGTCACCCATACTGTTTAGAGAATAATAGCTTATGAAAGATTAGGCCAATTTCTAAAACCTCTTGGACTATGATGCAATTATTTATGCTAAAGGAAAATATATATTTGCTACGCTATTAAGCATAAAATTAGGAATTGAGAAAACTCAAGGCTATGGTTTGATAAATTGAGTGAATTGGGATTTTTATACCAATATCCTGAAGGCTTGAGACATGTTGAACCCCAAACAAAAGGTTAAAGAGCTTATAAGAGGTAATGTGTTACATATAAAATTTAGAGGATTCTCCATTGTTCATAATAATTTACCAATGCATAACCTAAATCAACTCCCAAAGGATAATATTGGGTAACCTGGACATCTATCAAACCTTTCTACCAATAAATCATACTACTAAGTGATCAAAGGTTCTATACTAAAGGTGCATTAGAGTAAGTTGGTATGGTTTAAGTGAAATCCTCCTAAGATATCTTTTATCTTATGACTTCCATAAGGAATATGTTGAGCGCTTTAGATAGAATTAAGTGCCCAAAAAATACAAATCCAATATTTGAGCTATGCAATGCAAAATATGAATCATAGATCATCTCTTCTTTAAATGCAATTAGTCAAGGGTGTTGGGGCTAAAAATTCAAGCTTTTTGCGAACACAATTGTGAAGAGGACAAGTGGAAGAATGATAGTTCCATAAGCTTCAAAGAGGTAGCAATTAAAAGAAGAGGATTATATCTTGTTTACAATAGCCTCAAGATCTGGTTTATACATTATTTTAAAAGAAAGAAATGAAAGAATTTTCAAGAAAAAAATTCAAGACTAGCAAATATTCTGTCAAAGCTTATTGGCTTGGATAAAAGAAAGCATCATGATCAATATAAGACAAAATCTTATATCAAAAGCTCTAGGAAGAAGATGGAATATAGAATAAAGATGACTAGAAGAATCAAGGACGTCCTGGACTTGAGCTGGAACTTGGCGTAATTGTTAGAATATATAAGTTTGTTGCCTGTTTAAAGTAGACTTAATGAACTAAATATGAACATATAGCTTTGATGAAGAGATATGAATTAAAGTCTATAATAGATTTGACTGTACAAGTAAAAAATAAGTGTTAGAACTCATAGGATATGTCATTGTGTAAGCAAAAGAATATCTATATGTTTCATACTTTATAAGTGTAATCCCTTGAACATTTATTCTCAACTCTCATGTTTGTTACTTCTTCAAGAGCACCATTCTTTAATACAGTTTCCTATAGTTTCCTAAAAAAATATTGATTTCATTAATTAATAAACTAAAAATTTATATTAATAATTCTTTTTTAAGAAATTAAACAATAATTTATATTGATGAAAAAACGTGAAACAATTCAGTTTGAAGGATACGTGAGGGATTAACTCCTATATGTTACATTCACTTCCAGATGAAACCCTAATGTTCTTCTTTAGATGTTTGATTTGCTTGGTTCCTAACAATTTCAGCTCGCTTTTGCATGTTGAGGTTATTTGGAGGCACAAGGAACCCAAAACTCAATAATGTATGGGGAGGCACGTTGTAAAAGAAGATGAAGCCTAACTACAACAGGTTAGTAGTTAAAGCTGATGGTAGATAAATGAATCTCATCCCTTCATATTGTGAGTATTTATTTTAAGCATGTTTATAGTAGATTTACTCCATTATTTGATATTGATGTTGTCTTGCTCTTATATACATCTATTCTCCCTCCTTCGCTCTTTCTTCACGAAAAGCAAAGTCTTTAACCCTATTTATACCAAGCACGTGGACCTATTTCATTACTAGGTCAGGGAAGCAATCTAGGTGGAGCTAACGTGCTAATATCATCTCCCTAATGTTCCTTAACAAATCTCGTACCCATATTTACTCGTCCTTTCCCCAATTTTAAAATATTCTCTTGTTCCTCTCACTCTAAATGTCATGAGTTAAGAAGCTACTTATAACTATTTGTCAAAGTACTTTATTTGCTTTTTTATCAAAAAATGTTATTTATATTAATCAATTAATTCCTCCAGACTATTTCTTATGCCCTTCATATTATGTGCCACCTTTATTAATTTTTAAATGCCAATAGTTTTCCTATAATTAAAAAACATGTGATCTCTATCTCTTCCTAACATAATCCACACACTTATGGGATATTAAGAAATCTACTCAGTCTGTCTCTAGTGTTTAGCTTGTCTAAATAAGCTAACTGTTAGACCCCTAAGTCCTTATCGCATAATTGTGAGGGCATTGACGAGCCTTGACCAATGTTTGACACTCAAGACAATGGAATAAGGCAAAGACTTGTGAGTAAGCAAGGAAAAGGGGTAAAGTTAGGCGTTAGTGCACGATGACGGAAATCTTTGACGAGATATAAGATTTCGATGTGAGACTAAAAGAAGGCTTGAGATGGACTCAGGTGGAAGGTTAGCTGAATCATAAGCATAACAGTGGCATGCAAGAGTTACAAGGTAAATTAGCAAGTAGAGTTTTGGACCTTGTATGACTTGACTTGGCTAAGGCTGGGTTCTTGATGGACTAAGGAATTCATGTATGCTCAAATGAATGGACCATGGCTAATGGACTTGACATGGTGAAGCTGTTGATTGTAAAAACTATCTACTCATTTTACACTAAAAAACTGTAAGTGTACGGGTTGTGACTTGTAGTTAGAAAGTAGATATCGATCCCACAGGGATTGATGCCTAGACACCACTTAATTCAGATGAAACTTTGTTTAAGAAACGAAATTTTTTAATACAAATAATTTGGAAAATTAAATTAAAATTAAAAGACTAAAAACAAAGCAATAGACAATACCTAAGTGTAGAAAAATCATAATTCAAGAATCTAAAGACTAGAGATTAATTTTTTCCTTATTTTATCTCTCTCCTATTTTATTAATCAAATTGTGTCTCACCCTATATTTTGAATGTATTAATTATCCTCTCTCAAGGTGTAATTAATTGTCTCTAATTGAATTAAAGGGAATCAATTGGACGATCTCTTAACCTACTCAATGACTCTACTGATTCAACTAGTTATTAAACTATCTTATGGGTGATCAACTGACTTCGCCGAGATCTCTCTTCTAACTAATCAATTGATGTGATGATTGTAAGTCTATAGGTCGCCAACTCTCGTTGTACAATCCTACACAATTAATCTCACTCACTCTCTATTTATTGCAAGAACACAAATAAAATTAACAATCATCAAAGACAACTTCATTTAATTCAATAAAATAGGAGTTCTAACAAAATAGTTTAAATGCAATCCCTAAAACTAAATCAGCCTAACATGGTCTCCATAATATCATCAACATTCGAAAAAACCATTTTACAAAGAATAGAAGGAAGAAAAACACAGAAAATCTAGAATTTTGGATGTTGATGTGCTATTTTCCCAAACTTGATGATAATCCTTGACTTCAATCTTACCTCAAGGCTCCAAATATGTGTTATTCACTCAAGGATGGTGTTGCTACAGAAGTTTATCTCCCCTTATGATGGAGTCTTAATTATGTTTTAATAGTCCAAAAACCCTAAGTTTAATGAAGCCCTGCGTATTGTCTCAGATTGTAATTCCCACATTCATGGGAATTGGCCACAGAAAACTTCCTCTTTTCTTTTCCTCTTTAATCTCTAGCTCAATCTCCAAGTTGCTCAATCTTCCTACCTACATAAAAATAGTCAATTCTTATCCTAAATTAACATC
>JAOTJB010000002.1:28368580-28389902 GCA_027123815.1 Erythroxylum minutifolium
TAATAATTGATACACATAATAAATTGTAATAATAATGAAATTAATGTTAAATAACACATTAATAATAATCATAATAAAACTAATAATAATAATATTAATATATTATACAACTAATCTATCTAATGAATTATATTAATAGTTATTATTTATAATTAACACTTATTAATAATAATAATTATTAATAATAAAAGATAATATTTATATATACAATCAATTCACAATTAAATGTTAAATTTATAAATTAAAACTTTGCACTAAACATTTTATCAAAATTACTTATTTAAATTCTCAAATTAAAATATAAATTACACAAAATAATTCAAAGTTCATACAAGACATATTATCGAACATTTAATACACAATATGCATAATCTTATTCTATGACTAAATATCTACGTTTAAAACTTAAAAACAAGCTATTTTAGTAAAATAATACACTTATAAGAGAGTTTACCTCAAACACGATCGAAAAATTCGATAGGAGGAGTCGGAAAACTCTGAACCTTAAGTAGAGAGGAGAGGTGAGAACTGAAAGCGCGAGGGAGAGGGGGGGTCGGGCGCGATATATAGCCGCCGGTTTACCGACAGAATCCTAACTCCGTCGGCATTATAGGTTTCTTTTACCGACGGACAACACCATTCCGTCGATAATAGAGCGGGAATCACCAACAGTTACCGACGGCAAAGAAGTACCATCGGTAAAAGAGCGCCATGAACATTCCGGAAGAAACTCAAATAGCGACGGAACATGACGTTCCGTCGGAGAAATAGGTTTCCTGCCAACAATTACCGACGGTGAAATGTTACCGTCGGTATAGGCCGATACAGATACCGACCGAATGAATCTTATCCAGCGGTACAATTATAAATATATCTTAACTACCGACGGTTTGTAACGTCCGTCGGTAAATAAGGTTTGCTGCAAATATGTCCCGACGGTAGGATAAAATTCTGTCGGTATATAATTCAATATGCCGACGGTAACTTTTGACCATCAGCAATATTTGACAGTCAACAATTCCCCGACGGAATGTTCATAGTCTGTCGGTATATTTACCAACAGACAGGATACCGTCGGTAAAAGGCGAAGCAATTAAATTGCGGGAACGATTCCTGCTTTTTTTACAGTCGCCGAGACATGTTCTGTCGCTATTGTCTGTCGCAGATTTTGGGCTGAATTTTTTTCTACAATATTTCTGACGGACCGGTTATCTGTCGGTAAAATTTTGTTTTCTCCGATAGATTATTTAATTACCGTCGGTAAAAGGCGACGGAAGTTGTGTCGTCGGTAATATTCTGACGCTAATTTGCAATTTTCTTGTAGTGCAAGGAAGCAAGTTTGAGCTTGAGAATGAACTTAGTGAGATTGAACTCTTGCTTTCTTGAGTTGCTTCCAAAGATTCTGATATTCCTCTCCTTCCATATGTGATATATAATCATACTAAATGCAATTGCAAATAGTTTCCTTTCTCCTTTAGTAGTTAACTTGACAGAAGAAGTCTATAATAAGATATTGGTCTAGTTTGTGTATCAGTAAGCAAGGCTGAACAAGAGCAAGAGGTAGTTCTAGAATGAATATAAAAAGGAGCACTTGAAAAAAAAAGATGTTCATGAGACTTCAGCTTTATATTTCGAAGTGCACATAGAGGATTATTTAAAGGGAATTTGAGTTTATCCCTTGTACCAAGTTTGGAAAGGCTAGCTAATTAGAGAATAAAAGAATGTGAGGTGAAAAAGAAGAACTTCATATTTGTTTATAAGTTTAAAAAGTAGGTTGAGGTCTTATTAAGAGTTTCCTGCATGAGCAATTTCTAAATTCCTTTAATATATGAAGACTCCATTATGTTCTATTAGGAAAGATCTAGAGTTCTTATAAACTTATTGATGATGTCTTATAATGCCCTAGTTGAGTGAAATGGCCATTTCCATGAATTGTTCTACATTACTTCACACCTTGGCATATTTTGGGACAACTATTTTAACCATATTAAAATCTCTAGGCTTGTATAAAGGTCTAAGATTGTGCCAACTATCATACCAAAAATCAATATCTTTTCCATCTTTAACTATCTACTTAACGTGGTTTTACATAAAACTTTTGGTGAGTAAAATTTGTTAAAAGGTGTATAAATAATTTGGCATAGCTGTTGGCCCCCGAAATATTTTTGTTAAGTGTGATATTCTATGGAATTTGAATTTTTGCCTTAGAATGAGTGGAGTTGTTAAGCATGATTTAAATAAATTATGAGGTCATGATAAAATTATTATTGGAGTTTAATTATTTATTTCAATGTTAGTAGGATTTTATTTTACTAGTTAGTGAAATTAATGCATTAAGAATGAATCGAGGGCATTTCTGACATGTCACTTAAGTTTAGAAACAAAGAAACATAAAAGGAAGGGCAAAGATGACTTTTAGCGCTCATTAAGGGTAAAATGGGAAGAAGGAAGTATAATCTTGCTTTTAAGGTGGAGAAAAACGTGAATTGAAGGCGAGAATGAAGCAAAAAACGAAAATTGAAGAGAGGAAGAGAGAGTGTCATGGGAGAAGAAGAAAAGAAGAGAAAGCTAAACTAGGTTTTCAATTTTCTAGTTCTAAAGAGTGATTTTGAAGTTGTTTAAGAAGGGAAAAAGAAAGAGGAAGAGAAGAGCTTCCATTTGAGCCAAACATGTCTTTGTTTGGTGAAATTTCAAGGTAAGCCCAATTTTAACCCTTTGGATTTTTGGAAGGATTTTGATTCATGAAGCTTAGAAAATGCATGGTTTTAAGTATTCTAAAACAAATTTTTAGTGAATGTGCTTTTTGAGTTCTCAATTTGGATTCCTATTGAATTGAGATTTTTTCCAATATTGAAGGAAATTAAAAAGAGAGGCAAAAGGAGCAAGAAGAGAGGCATCTTTGAACAATTGTTAAGCGAGGAATTCAAAGTGGGTTATAGTTTTATAATTGAATAATAAGACATTAATGCTTCTTCAAAATCAAGAAAGTAAATGTTTTTCAATTGTATTATAAATGTGCAGTTATTGCTCTTTGAATGCTTTGAGAAAGTGTTATGTGTTTGGTATGTGAATATTGTGTTGACGATTTATAAAAAGAATGCGAAAATGAAATTTTTTTACTATGTCTATGAAATCACTTTTCGAAAAAAGTGCCATTTTGGGCAACAAGTTTACAAGTTATGAAATACATGTTATGTGAGTTTGGTCTGGTCCATTCTATATGTTAAGTGCACTTTGACTAAAGGCTTCTCCCGCCTGCCCACAAGTGACATAGAGCTCCTTCAGGGACCCCCTCATGTTTACGACTACATAAAACCACTATGTGGGATTATGTTTGTTCGTTCTGTTCACTACTAAACAGGACCATTTCATGGGAATGCGTTAACTCATTCTATTTATGGACCTTCCAAACCATTTTAATGTGCTTATGCGTTGACAAGTTTATTGAATGCATGATTTGGGTTGCTTATAAAGTGTTTGTTAAATTAAGAATGTAAAAGTATATGTTTCATAATGCATTGTGAATTTTTCAATGGTTTTGCTTGTTCCGGTTATAAAATTATTACCCACGAGCATTAAGCTCACCCCTCATTCCGTCCCATCTTCAGGCAATGAGCAAGAGATCGAGTGATTGAGCATAAGGGCATTACTCGGGATTATGCTTATCTTGTATTTTAAATTAGTTTTTGTAAAACAAGGCTTTAGTTACAGTTTAAGCCATTTTACTTTGTGTAAATTGTGTATTTTTAGACTATGACGTATTGTCGCTTGAAATGCCCATTAAAGCTTTTTAAAATTCTTATCTTTTTATGATAATGAAATGTCATTGTGTTTTTGCTCATGACTCTCAATGTTTATGGACTGCATTTTCAAGCATTCATAAGGGTAAAATTTTGTGTTCTGACTTCTAAAGCAAATCTGTATTAATCTAGGCTGAATTAGACAAACCTGTCTTCTTAAAAGTTGTAAATCTTTCTAGCTTTCCAATGATATAAAGTATGAAATTTTTGGAAGTTAGGATTGGGAGATACGATCATTATAAGTTTGTAATGCTGTTCAGGATGCACATAGGACAACTGTAGTGAAAGATGAGAATTTGTTGTACGTGATGAATCAATGGAGTTGAGATTTGGGAGTTTAATGAAATCAATTTGGTAATTGAATGTTTAAGGAGGGACATTGCATTAGAAGAAATGAAATTGGGAAGATTATTACTGAAGGTGATGTTAGAGTGGATGTAGGAATCATTGGAGATGTTTGGCGGTAGCTTGGTATGTTCAGTTGTATTGTTGGAATCATCTTAGGCTAGATCGTCTTAGTCTGAATCGTCTTAGTCTGGATCATCTTAGTCTGAATTGTCTTAGTCAGAATCGTCTTAGTCTAAATCATCTTAGTTTAGATCATCTTAGGGTAGATCCTCTTAGTCTGGATCGTCCTAGACTGATTCGTCTGATCCATTTCAGACCTAATTACTTTGTCTGAGACAAATTTGTCTTATTTTGACCCTTTATACAGTGAAATTTTTCTTCAGGTTCTTCATAAAAGTTGTAGATCTTTTTCTTAGCTTTCCAACGATATAATGTTTGGAATTTTCGGACCTCAGATGCAAAAGATATGGCCTTTAGACGAAGCATAGGTACCAGACGAAGTGTAAGATGAAGCAATTTTGACCCTCTAAATGACAAAATGTTTCTTCAAGGTCTTCATGAAAGTTTTAGATCTTTTTCTTAGCTTTCCAACAATATAAAGTTTGGAATTTTTAGACTTCAGACGCAAAAGATATGGCCTTTAGAGAAAGCATAGGTACCAGATGAAGCGTCAGACGAAGCAATTTTGACCCTCTAAATGACAAATTTTTTCTTCAAGGTCTTCACAAAAGTTGTAGATCTCAGAGTCCTTTTCAAAACTGTACTAAAATGTCCATAGTCTGATATATCTAGTGGTAGTTATGTGAATTGTCCCAAGATACGTACAATATGATTGAGAACATAATCGTGGTTGACTCTTTTGGCAATAACGTCATCGTCCGACCTCCAAATGAAGTGATTATTGAACCAATAGATTCCTAACCCTTTTTTTCTATCCCTACAAAAAAACGGTAGCCTTTGGTGTGGATTTGAAAAAGATTAATGGAAAGAAAGTGAGGGAATCGATTGGAGGAGCATGACTTAGTTGTGAGCCTACTTTGGCTTTTAAGCATATCTTGATCTGTATAATAGGAAACTTTTGGGATGTAATAAAAATGAAGATGAACCGAAGATGGCTAATGAGAGTTCTTGGAAACAACCCTATAGGGTATTTCACACGCTCATGTTTTCATGACATTAGGATAGTTGGGCTCCAGAAACGGGGTCCAGCAGACCCAATATTGTTATGCTGTGACAACAATGGGGCTATTACGTAGGCCAAAGAATCAAGGTCTCATTAAAGGTCTAAGCGCATGCTCAGGAGATATCACCTAATCAGGGAGATAATTTATAGAGGTAATCTGAAGACAGAGCGAGTGCCCACAGATCAAAACACCGTTATTCCTCTAACTAAGCCACTTCCTCAAGCAAATTTGATTCTTGTGTACTCGCCTATGGTATTAGATACAAAGGCGATTGGCTTTCGTGCAAATGGGAGATTGTTAAAGTAGTGCTCTAAAGGAAATCACCTTTAACACTTTTGTACAAACTTTATTTTGATTAATAAAGTGAAAGGCATTTTTCATTGATTTGATATTCGTAAATCGAATTAATGAAGTTCATGATACAAAACATAGCATGAAGGAAATCAGATGAGATCACGATAATGAGATTCCTATCATATGCAATTATATTAGTATCCAAATAATCCCTAGTCATAGGATTAATAAGACAGGACATTATTAATCCAGACAAACTAGCACATTTTATACTCCTTGATTTGATCAAGCGGTGGATCTCACAAACTGTAAGCATGAGTTGTTTAGAGTTAACATATGGATGCTTACTAAGAGTAGTAAGCACATCGGATGCCCTGTTATGAGATTATCATATGGATGATCTATCGAATTTCAATAATTAATCTCATCATAGCAATAGTGCAAATATACTTATACTTGAGGTACTTAAGGATATCTTGGATACAAATCCTATGCTTTGACATCATTCCTTGTTACCTCAAGACGAGGTCACTCTTAGGGTGGTGATTAGGTACAGGTTTTTGTATTCGAAGGTAATTGGGTAGGCAATAAAGGATTCACCACTCCTGATAGAAGGAGATGATACTCACTGCCTCTTATCGGGGTCATTACTCCGGAGTCTCCAGCCAGAGCAATTATGTATCATGAAGAGAGTCTTCAATGACATATAAAGTAATGAGATCCTAGGACAAGAACTAACATCACTTAGACTAGATGTGACGTAGTCAATCTAATGAGAGTTGATACATAGCCCATACTCTGAACCAAGTGGGGTATAGTATGGTGAAAGGACGAATTGCACGGTAATTGTCTATGGAAAGGTTCGTAAGTTAGATAATTAACTATCTAAGAGTTCATGTGTTAATCCACTTATATTCCGATAATATTATGAAAACCTTCATGATTTGATTGAATTAAGAGTTAATTCAAATGCCTGAAATAATCAAGAACCTAAGAGTCACATACATAAAAGATCGGATGAAAAACATAGTGTATACGAACAATTTTAAGCAGGCCACGATCGTGACTCATAGGCCACAATTATGGCCGAAGGCAAGTTAGGCCACAATCGTGGCCACGATCCTAAGAGAGGCCACAAATGGGTACAAAAGTAAGTTCTTCACTTATATACACGAGGTTTTTAAACTTCTTACACTTTCAAGTAAGAGTATAAAGGCTCTAGAAGAGTTCTAGAGTGAGAAAGAGGTGTCTTAAGTCTTGTTCTTGTAATTTATGCAATTGTTGCATGAATAAAAGTGCATCCAATAAGATTTTTGACCTATCTTCTATCATTTTAAGCATCTACTAGAACTCATCTAGTTTGGTACTAAAATCATCCTTATATATTGTTTCTTCTTCTTCTTTGTGTGTTTTTGGGTGATCAAGGAAGGGTTTGGTGTTTGCAATAACCCAACAAAGAGAATAAACAAGAAAGGAGGAGAAACATAAGGTAAAAAAGTTTTATATTTCATGTTTGAAACGTGGGGTGTTTTCAAGAAACAAAATGGTTATGGCTCAACGGAGGTAGCAAGGGATAATAAAAGGTAGGTCATTTAAGCCAAAGGTTAACAAAAAAGGGCCTTAATCATCTCTATTAAGCATGCATCCAGTAGACTTAAACCAATTCAAAGCAAGTTCTGAAGGTAATAACCTAAGGAAGCATCATACAAACAAAGAAATAAAATGACTATAGATCAACTCATATAGGCTCAATCCTCACATTGGCTCAAATGAAAATTCATTATGCATCTCTACACTACTTCCTTACTTAAGTGTCAAATTGTGAGTAAGCTTATGCAACCAACTACTTTGCATCACTCAACATGGTTCACTCTCTACTTAAGTAGCCTAATCTGAGTTCAAGCATGCATTCAATCTCATTCTAACTAGCATGACATAATCTCGTGGAAAAACAAATCAAAATGATTCAAGTTTTGCTCCATTGCTTAAGACAAAACAACATAAAACAACCTAATATGCCTAAAACATGCATCCTATTTAACAAAATGCAAACAGTGACTAAAACAGACTAAAACAATGCAATTAACAAAGCAAATGTCACCTCCCCATACTTAGAGAACACATTATCCTCAATGTGACAATTCAACCACAAAATAAGGTAAAATGACATCAAACGAAACAAAAAGAAAAAAATTAACAAAGTAATTAAAACAACGTAAAAAAATAAAGGGTAAGAAAGCTTATGGAGATTGTGGTGGCAAAGGCATAGGAGAAGGGACTTCAAGGTTATTCCTTTGGATGAACTTAAGGAATTTCTTATTAATGTACCACTACTTTTTATGCACTTGTCTTATCTGGGTGCCGAGTTCATTAACTTTTAGCATCATTTGCTGATGGTTAGAAGCCATTTAGTTGAGGATTTGCTGGAATTTATCGACGTTTACTGCTGTGGTTGGTTCCTCTTCAATAGCTTCTTCTTGGAGCTCTGGGGGCGACTAAGATGTGAATGGTTGAGAAGTGGCTACATCCTTGCCCTTCTTATTTTTTACTGCAGTGCGCGTTTGAGGATTTCAGAGCTCCATAGAATAGGGCTCCAAAATTTCAAAATGTCTCAAACAAGATATGTCAAACATATCATATCTAGTCGTATGTACACTATTAACGTTAAGATTATAATATAAAGCTAAAGCAGTAACAATGCATGACATGCCAAAATATGAGCTTTTCTTATTAACACAACTCACAATAGATTGAAAATTTTAATAAGGGGTATTTATTTTGGTTTTACAATCCATGCACCAAAGGAAGAAAAGTTCTTTAGCCGAGCACTTATTGCTTTCAGTTTTGTTAAAAACCATTAGGCATATAAACTTATGAAGAAGTAAGTGCTCAGTGCTATGAATTAAAGTATTATGTGCATTCCTAGAGTCAAATTTGTTTCCACCCGTAAGAATTTTCCAATAATCATCCACATAAAAATCATTATGATTATCTAAAACTTTAGTGTTTGATAAATCAAAAAGCGCATTAATGATATTATAATCAAGTTTATAACCATGGCCACCTATCCTAAACCAGAATGTATCCATTTTAGGATTGTAGCGTACAGTGGTGAAAAATTATACCGTCATCATGGGATATATCAGAACATCACAACGAATTAACTGACCCCAGCCAATATTCACAGCCAGTCGTTCAAAGTTACGCCTTAATCTTAGAGTTTCTAATAGTTTGAAATCAAAGTACCTAGGATGCATTAGTTCTCTATCCTTAAAGTCAGAAAATTGTATACCTTCTTCTTTTAAAAATGATAGGGAATGAGGCATGAAAAGTGGCCGCCATATCTGGTTTACCTTCTCTGGAGACTTAAAGGCGCAGTTAGTCGGTCAGTTTCTAGGCTACAAGCTTCTTAGGAGCCATTGAAGGAGAAAAATCTGCAAAAGTTAGCAAGAGAGAGGTGAACATGTTTTTGAGAGAGAAAGAGAGAAAAAACTTACCAAATCCTAGGATTCTCGAATGGTTAATGTGACATAAGTGTAAAGGAATGAAAAAATGATGGAAGAAATAGAGAAAATACCAAGATTTGGGCAAAGATGAAGGATAGGTTTGGAGAGTGGCTGTCGTGTTTTTTTAGGGAGAGAGAGAATGTGAAAAAATGAAGGATGAAGAAAGAATGGTGGAACTTAAATTTTTTTGGATAGGGTATCCCACGATCGTGGGAATCCCTGTCTTTCCCACGATCCTGGGTTAATGCTCTAGAAATATTCCAGAGAGCCTTCCCACAGTCGTGGGAATCAACCTCATTCCTACGATCATGTGTCAAGGCTCTCGAAAGATTCTGGAAAGCTTTCCCATGGTCGTTGAAATCAACCTCATTCCTATGATCGTGGGTTAAGGCTCCATAAGGATTTTATAGAGCCTTCCCACGGTTGTGGGAAACAAACACATTCCCACGATCGTAGGTTACTCCGACTTTCCCAACTTCTTAGCCTCTTTCAAGCTTAGTATGCATTCTCAACATTCAAACAACCTATAAAAACATCAAAATCATCTAACTAACACGAAATTTGAAAAGAAAACAAGTTAAAATTTAAACAAAATCCAAATAAACATCAAGCAAACTCAACTTAAACATAATCACAACCAAATAAATTAAGCAAATAAGTAAACAAAGATAAGCAAAAGAAAGGTAAACATGCTAAGTTTAGGTCATTAACTTGACCATTCCATATGCATTCATCAAAAAGTGGAAGAAAGGAAAGAGATGACTTCTCTTTCTTGTGAATATGCCCCTCGATAGTATGGCTTGCATCTATGCCCATTGACCTTGAATGCTTCAACCTTATCATTTTCGAACTCCAAAGCTCTATGGGGAAACACTTGAAGGATCTTGAAGGGTCCACTCCATCTTGACTTGAGATTTCTGGGAAATAACTGAAGTTGTGAATTGAATAAAAGCGCCAAGTCTCCACTCTTAAACTCCTTACTTTTTATTTGAGCATTATGCCACTTTTTTTCTCTTTCTTTGTACAACTTAGCATTTTTATAAACTTTAAATCTCAACTCTTCCAATTCGTCAATTTGTAACAATCTCTTCTCACCTGCTAGCTTCCATTCCATGTTCAACTTCCTAATGGCCCAATAGGCCCTGATGCTCCAACTCCAATGGTAAATGATAATCCTTACCATACGCAAGACGATATGGAGTAGTACCTACTGGTATTTTAAAAGTTGTCCTATAAGCCCATAAGGTGTTATCTAGCTTCAAAGCGCAATCTTTTCTTGAAGTGCTCACTACCTTTTCCAAAATCTTTTTCGACTCTTTGTTCACCACCTTCACTTGGCCACTAGTTTGAGGGTGGTAAAGGGTAGTCACTCTATGATGGACATTGTATCTTCTCAGAAGAGCCTCAAAAGGTTTGTTGCAGAAATGGCTCCCTCCATCACTTATGATCGCTCTAGGCACCCCAAATCTAGTAAAGATCTTCTTGATGAACTTTTGAACCACCTTGCTATCATTAGTTGGAGTAGCTACGATCTCAACCCTCCTGGAAACATAATCAACCCCAATCAATATATAAGTGTTACCTAAGGAGGATGGAAATAGTCCTATGAAGTCCAAGCCCTACACATCAAATATCTGCACCTCTATGATGTTTAAAAGCAACATCTCATCCCTTTTCGATTTGTTGCCCACTCTTTGACACCTATCACACTTCAACACAAAATCACGAGCATCCTTGAACAAGGATGGCCAATAGAATCGACACTCGAAGATCCGAGCAGTACTTTTGTTAGCTCCATAATGCCCTGCATAAAGTGAGCTATGACATTGCATCAAAATTTCAGGCATTTCGTCTTCAAGGATACACTTGCAAATCACACTGTCGGCACATATCTTATAAAGTACAGCTTCATCCATATAATGAGAATATTGAAATAAGAAGTGCTTCCTTTATTGATACGAGAGATCAGAAGGAAGAATACTACCTGAGAGGTAGTTTGTAATATCTGCAAACCAAGGACGAAAAGGATTGTCTACCA
This sequence comes from Erythroxylum minutifolium, assembly GCA_027123815.1. Lineage (NCBI taxonomy): Eukaryota > Viridiplantae > Streptophyta > Magnoliopsida > Malpighiales > Erythroxylaceae > Erythroxylum > Erythroxylum minutifolium. The sequence continues at coordinate 28,379,751 of JAOTJB010000002.1, forward strand.
TCATTAAAGTCTCATCAAGAAAGCTCTCCTTAGTTTTCTCTTCTTCTTTATGGTGTCCCCTTTCAAGTCGTGATAAGTGGTCCACTACAACATTTTCTGTTTTCTTCTTGTCTTTAATCTCAATGTTGAATTCTTGGAGTAAGAGCACCTACCAGATGAGCCTAGCCTTAGCATCCTTCTTAGCAAATAAGTAACATAACCTTGCATAGTCTATAAAAACAATAAACTGCAAAAGATAAGAACAAAATTTCTTACCAGCAAATACCACTACAAGCAATTCCTTCTTAGTAGTGGTGGACACATAAAGCTGAGGCAAAAGAGACATGGTGAGTTGGGTTTTAAGGTTATTGCGTGCTACTGGAATTTAATCACATGAGAATTTTCTCTTAGTAATTCAGATGTAGCAATTTTCACTGTTTTGAGATGTTAAGTTATTTTATAAGTTGTGACATTTTGATTCACCTTAAGGGCTTAATACATTCAAAATTTTCAAAACAAATTATAAGAAATAAAGATTCAAATTTTATATATAATAGGCTAAAAGTGTATTTTGAATATCAACATTTACAATAAAATACAAAACAGGCACTAACATTTCAAAGTGTCCAAATTTAACCTAATAATTTCAAAACATTCAAAACACCGTAAGTGAATGAGAAATTTAAAGGAGTTAACTCCTAAATGCAACACAATGCTATCACAACATTATTTTTACTTTTTAAATAACAAGTAGACCTCACTACAACATGACAAGTGAGACATACTATTTAAAATATATAACGATGAGTCTCATTGCCACATGACAAGCGAGTTCTACTGTCTAAAATTTATAATAGAAGACCCCACTACTAAATGATAAATTTTAAAAGAAGCTAATTATATAGTAGTGAGATCCACTTTCTATTTTAAAAAATATAAATAATGTTAAACAAGCACTAACATGACATTTAAGTTCTATTAGGATATGTTCTAAACGTTTTAAAAATGTTATTACCTTTTATAAAAATATCATAGTTGTTTTAAATTTTAGTTTAAATTTGAAATGAAAACTTCTAAAAATTGGAAATTTTCAAAATTTCTCTTATAATTTTGAAGTTTTTTTTAGCTACTTTAATTTTGTCATTGCAGATTTTACTAATATTTTCTTATTAAAACGTAGCCTTTTTGTTATGTAGGAGTAAGACTGCGTATTATCAGATCTCTTCAAATTTTGCGTTTCAGCAAAACTTTAACTAGTTGTTAATGATGATGATTTCTTATTCCAACAATAGTACCAAAACATGCTAAATCACTAGATCCATTTTTCTTCCTGATTTCTTATTGTACTAGTCCCGATGGGTTGTGAAAAAAAAGATTTCCCCTTTTCAGTTTGCAGTATAACTTGCAACAACAACGAATGCCCTGTTGCCAATATTTTTAAGGACAGGGAGTTACCGGGAGTAAATCTTCTGCTCCCATAACTCGTTCTCCCTATGCTCGGATATTTTCATACATCCAATTTATTGCGATGAATGAATTGATGAGATTACGAAGAGGGGGTATAGAACAGAAGATCTATTCCGGAGTTACCATTATAAATTCAGATCATATCTAAACACCTTAAATTAGCAAAAGGAGGGAATGTTTAATAAGCGTCATGAACAACGAATTTACAAGAAACAACCGCACAACAATATAAAATAATTAAAGGGAAAAACACAAATATAATTCTTGATGACATTACGGTGTCCTAAATTCATACAAATCATAAACGGAGGAAGGTTGGAAGATAATGACAATAAGAAAAACTTCGCCTCCTCATTTTGTGACTCTCTCATATCCAATGTACGATGTAAACCAAAAATTCGTTTGTATTGAATTTCCTATCTTATTATTTTTGGTCCGGTTCACTTAATAACATTTCGTTAATGTATCTCCCCACAAAACGCGCTGCCACTGCCACTGCCACTGCCACCGCCACCATCACCACCTCCACAACCGCCGCCGAAGGCTTCAGCTTGCAAGCCATGAAGAAGGCCAAGCCACTGGCCGTCTCCGCCTGCTCTCCTCTCGACACCTCCTCCAACAAAAACGGCCTCCACCAATTCGCTGAAAACGACGTGGTCTTCGACCCCTCTACTATGGCTCTCGACGACGAAACCAAGCTCCACACCAATCATGCTTCTCACACCGCTGCAAACTTGGCTCGCAAAAAGGCCACTCTTCCTCAGCCTGCGAAGAAGCTCGTTATTAAGCTTGTTAAAGGTGCCTTTTTTGTATTTCGTTTCCCTCGAATTCTTATTGTGATTTGGCAATGTCCCACCTAGGATTTGTTGTTGTAGATATTTAATTAGTTGAGGGTTTTGCTCAATTTGTTAATTTTCTGTGGATGAGATATTGGGTTTATGTCTTTTCTGGATTTCAGAAATAAATTAGTCGAATATGGGATCTGGATCTTTATTGCATTGATCGGTTCCATTTTGGTTATCGGTTGGGTTATTGACAGATTAGATGGTGCTTACATGGAAAATTGATCGGAGGATATTTTAAGCACTTTTATTTTTTGGATCAGGGTTGCCATTGGCAGTTTTCTTCTGCAGTTATTGGTTCCCAGTTTTGTATTGCTTGTATGTTTGTCTTGTGTTAACGTTATCGTATGTTCAGGAGTTTGAAACTCTGGCTAAGTTAGGGTTTTGTTAAGTGCTATATCTATCTCTTGTTATATGATTTCTGCCTTACTGATTCCGAGAACTTAATGTGATTAATAAACTTAATGTTTAGATGTTGTTTGTACTGCCCTTTCTTTATTCATTTTCTGGATAGATGAGATTTTAATCGTCGAATCTTTACAGGCAATGGATAAGCAACTGTTGTTGCAAAGTTTGTTCCTGTGGCTTTTATTTTTTAAGAGTGCAGGATGAAAATAATTTATTTGGCTTTATGCTTATACTTATAGCAATCCTCAAGACTGAGTGTACAGCGCATATCACAAATCTGCTAGATGTCATTCTTCTTGTTTTTTATATATTTTTTTTCCTGTATGAAGATAAACCAACACTCCCTAAGAACTTTGAGGTGGACACCTGGGCAAAGTTGCAGTCAGCTATCAAAGCTATATTCTTGAAACAACCAAATTCTTGTGACTTGGAGAAGCTTTACCAAGTAGGTTTTACTCTGTTCTCCTGCACTCTTAGTAAACCAGAAGTTTTCTTATGTGATTCCTGTACTGGTCTTGGTATTGATGTACCTGTATGTCCTCAGGCCGTTAATGATCTTTGCCTGCACAAAATGGAAGGAAATCTTTATCTGAGGATTGAAAAAGAGTGTGAAACACATATTTCTGCAGCCTTACAATCTTTAGTTGGTCAAAGCCCTGATTTGGTGGTCTTCTTGTCCCTGGTTGAGAGATGCTGGCAAGATTTTTGTGCGCAGATGCTAATGATTCGTGGTATAGCTTTGTATCTTGATAGGACATATGTGAAACAGACCCCAAATATCCGTTCCTTGTGGGACATGGGTTTGCAACTTTTCCGGAAATATCTTTCTCTATCTCCAGAAGTTGAGCACAAAACTGTCACAGGCCTCTTGCGGATGATTGAGACGGAAAGGTAATTTTGTTTCCTCATTATGCAGGAAAAAATGAGAATATGTTTAGATATGACACATTATCTAGAAATGTTAAAATTCAAAGTAAATTGAGTTTAGTTGGGAATGTAGTTTCTTTTCTTTGATAATATTGCACCTCTAGATATGAATAGCCCGATACACACCACCCCATACACAATTACTCACACACATATATGGGTGAATATATCTGCTGGTTGCACGATAAGGTTATGTTCATATAAAAAAGAAAAAGCCATCAGCTTAGATTTGCTAAATTTTATTCCCTCAACAGATGTCTGGACACAGAGTAGTTCATGCTGTATTTCGACTCCTAACTGTACATATTAATTTGGTGAATAAGTAGAAGTTAAAATTTCCAGTTCTTATTGCATACCTTTTATGAGTTCCTTTAAATGTTTGTTGCTGAGAGCTTATTGTCCTTTGACTCTTTATATGAAACAGTCTGTATGTTCCCCTTTTTCGCATGGACAAATTGTTTTCATATCTGAAATTTTAGAAGGAACTCATCTTGGTGGTTTATGAAATGAAGAAAAAGAAGTTGCCATTTGAACACCCATGGGGCTTGCTTGTTAAAGTTTCATAAAGTTGGTAGATCTTATTGACAGGTTTCTGAGGGATCAAATTAAGGGGAATAAGACATGTCATTCCATACTTTGACATGCAGTTTGACATGCAGAAGGTCTTGTACATCCGAATTTTGTGGTTTCTAATGGTATTTGATGACCAAAGAACTTAATTTCTTGGGATACTGAACTATAGATTGCTGTGAATGATTTACATCTTTGACTCTAGATTTTCTGCTTTTTATTTTGCAGATTAGGCGAAGCAGTAGATAGGACGCTTTTGAATCATCTTTTGAAGATGTTTACTTCTTTAGGAATTTATTCAGAAAGCTTTGAGAAGACATTCCTTGAGTACACATCTGAATTTTATGCTGCTGAAGGGATGAAATACATGCAGCAAGCAGATGTTCCAGATTATTTGAAGCATGTAGAGGTGTACTTTTCTCTTTCTTGATTCTTTTTGATGATTTTAGCTGGTTAGTTTTGCTATATGTGTCATTATTTGTTTAACATTCTGATATATTAACATGTTAACAATAGTATGTTTAACCTTAGAAAGTTCATTTTGCAGATCAGGTTGCATGAAGAGCATGAAAGAAGTTTAATCTACCTTGATGCAGGCACTAGAAAACCACTGATAGCAACTGCAGAAAGCCAGCTCCTTGAACGCCATATACCTGCCATTCTAGATAAGGTATGGAGGTGCTTTAGTATGTTACTTCATCTTTTGTGTATCTAGTGAAAGTTTGGTCAGCCTAGAAAATCCTATCCTTTTTCAATGCAGGGATTCACAATGCTAATGGATGGGCATCGGCTTGAGGACCTTCACAGGATGTACACACTGTTCTTGAGGTTGAATGCCCTTGAAGCATTAAGACAGGCCCTCAGTTTGTACATACGAAGAACTGGACAAGGTATTATCCTGGATGAAGAGAAAGATAAAGATATGGTGTCCTTGCTGTTAGAATTTAAGGCTTCTTTGGACAGAATATGGGAGGAAAGTTTCTCCAAGAATGAAGCATTTTGCAATACTATAAAGGATGCATTTGAGCATCTAATTAATCTTCGTCAGGTTAGTCTAATTTCTCTTTGTTTATGTTTTGTGGTCTTTATGTTATATTTGCTTGTATGGAGAGAATGTGACCCGTATATCATAAAAAATTGTAATGTGAAGGGTAATTCAAAACTTGTAGTGTGTCAAACTGCAAAGATTGTGCACTGTTCTTAGTGTTTTTCATTGCTAACTGTTACATTTTCTATCCATCTTGTTGGATCATGCTTGATTCTACAGGACTTAGGGTATGCATCCTTCCATATATTGTGATATGATTTGCTAATCTTGAGAATGCTGTTTCTTTTTTTTAATATATCCTAGGACCTGCTCAACTGCAAGAGACTTAAACAGCAATTGTGAACATTGTCTTGGTGCTGGAGAAATGGTTATTGAGTGTCATTCCATAGTTACAAGTTTTTCAATGCCTTCCTCATTTACCAAGCCCATAAACAAAGAACCTAACATTTCATTTGTGGATGATTCATGCTTAATCTCCCCATGATTCCCTTCGGATATATTTGTTAATGAAATTCCTATCTTAATAACCAAAAGATTATTGAACTCTTGATATGGGCACAATTTGCAATGTTTATGATTTTCTTGTGTTCTTGTTTTAATTGTTTTGGCTAAGTTTCAGCTCAGCCAATTCTGTTGTTGATTTCATAATGTTATTATCTAAGAATCAAATTGTTTCCTCCCTTTAATAGAATTGGCCTGCTGAGCTTATTGCGAAATTTTTGGATGAGAAGCTTCGTGCTGGAAACAAGGGTACTTCAGAAGAGGAGTTGGAGGGTACACTTGACAAAGTTTTGGTTTTATTCAGGTTCATTCAGGTAATGTTGTTTCTTTGTAATCCAGTGTCAGTGGATTAAATCTTTAGCATGTGCTTTCAGTTGTTCTTGTATCTTGGTTTTTGGTATGGTTTTCTTGCATGATACTGAGGCATGTTTTCTTTTTTGTCTTCTTCATGAAGGGAAAGGATGTGTTTGAAGCATTCTATAAGAAAGATCTTGCAAAAAGATTATTATTGGGAAAAAGTGCTTCTATTGATGCAGAGAAATCAATGATATCAAAGGTTAAGTGGTGAAAAGTTTCTGAATATATAATTTGGTAAATCCTTCTTCTACCAATGATAGTAACAAAATTGTGTTTCTATCGCAGTTGAAGACTGAGTGTGGCAGTCAGTTCACTAATAAGCTAGAGGGAATGTTTAAGGTGAGATACTATTGTCGATGCTTCTGTTGGAAAACTCTTATGGTCGTCTATTGGCAATGAGTTTTATTAAATTGAGATTGGATTATAGCACTGTGCATGCTAATTTTATACTTTTTTTGAAGTGTTATAAGCTTGGAATAGCTCCAAAAAATAAACTGTTTTTTCTGTTGTATGTTTTATGAGACAAGTCTATGATGCGCTGGCTTAATAGCTGTCAGACCTTGGAATAGCAACAAAAATATGTTTTTACCTCTTTAAAACACAGTTTTAGATGCCATAGTGGAAATGGTTTTGACTCTACAAAAAGAAATTTTGTATCTGTTTCTATTTGAATACTTTCAAGATATTTCACCATATTTATAAGTATTCAAGATGAGTGATAGATAATAATGCTTGGTGCCTTTACTGTGCTATTCTTTCGAGGGAAGCATTACTTGCTATGACGTTTGCATTTGCAGATCTTTTTCTTTTTACTGTTTCTAAATGTCAATTATGAGCGATCATCATTACTTGGAGTTTGTTTGATATCTATTTGAGTTCTGTTTCCAACTGTTTCTATCTTTGTTTCTAACCATCTTATCTTTCACAGTCATTCACACAAAACTACATGAATCTTGATACCTTGTCTGATTTAAATTGTTGAAATTGGTGTATTATTGTTCTTTATGGTGATTCATTTTCAGGATATTGAACTGTCGAAGGAAATAAATGAGTCTTTCAAACAATCATCTCAGGCCAGGACAAAGCTGCCTTCTGGGATTGAGATGAGTGTTCATGTCTTAACGACAGGGTGAGTTGAGATCCAACTGTATTTGACAGGCAGATACCTGGCATATAACCCTTTTGAAATTTGTTTAATCTTTGAATGGTTTCTATAGGTATTGGCCTACTTATCCACCCGTGGGTGTTAGGCTTCCTCATGAGTTAAATGTGTATCAGGTTGGGCACAAATACGTTTTGGTTGTTTTCATTGTCAAAGTTGTTCAAAAATCAACAGCAAAGTTCTTATCACTTTTTGTGACAGGATATTTTCAAAGAGTTCTACTTAAGCAAATATAGTGGTAGACGCTTGATGTTGCAAAATTCACTGGGTCATTGTGTTTTGAAAGCTGAGTTTCCAAAAGGCAAAAAGGAATTGGCAGTTTCCCTATTCCAGGTTGGTCCATTGTTTTTATGCACCATATTTCTACGGCCATTCACTGTTTATGTCTTTTGTTTTGTTGACCCATTCAAGGGCGTGATCTAATAGTTTGGCATTTCTATCTGTTACTCCAGACGGTTGTTTTGATGCTGTTTAATGATGCCCAAAAGCTTACCTTTCAAGATATCAAAGATGCCACTGGCATAGAGGACAAAGAGTTGAGGAGGACTTTGCAGTCTCTTGCATGTGGTAAAGTTCGTGTCCTGCAAAAGGTGGGTAGTGTCCATTTGTGTTGCTGATGTATTAACATTTTGAATTGCTGAATTCTTTTCTTCTGAAATAAGAAGGTGACTACTTGCATAAAAACTTGGATTTTCATCAATTCATGTTTCCTAGTTCCAATGGAAGCACGATTCTTCCATTTCCGTTTTCCGGGGATTAATGAAGTGCACATATTATTGAATTGATTATATAGTTTGTCAGGTTTGAAAGATTTTCTTTACCTCCAGGCTGTTGCCTGTGTGGTTCTATTTTGATCACAAGGAGACGAATAGGAAGGCCGAATAGGACATGTATATGAAAATGAAAAACCTCTTTTAAGTACATGCTCCACAATTGGTAGTTGTTTGTAATATTCCTCTTCATTATTTGTTTTCCAGGTGCCAAAAGGGAGGGATGTGGAGGATGGTGATGAATTTGTTTTCAATGATGGATTTACGGCACCACTATATCGTATTAAGGTACTTGCATTTATACTGATTCTGTAGCTCCCATTAACTAGCACCCAGCTTATATATATCCGAAGTAAAATACATATTTTATTCTTGGCAAAGTCTTTGGGTGGAAGTAATTGACCTGCATGCTTTTTGTTAATCTTGTAGTGGAACCATAAGCTAACACTCAATCGGAAATGCAGGTGAATTCTATCCAGATGAAGGAAACAGTAGAGGAAAACACAAGCACTACTGAGAGGGTATTTCAGGACCGACAGTATCAGGTTCATGTTATAAGTATCATCTAGAATCGAATTATCTGAGCTGTTGAGCAACTTGGTAAACTTGAAAAATAACAAATTGACGCTGCATATGTTGCAGGTTGATGCTGCCATTGTTCGGATAATGAAGACAAGGAAAGTGCTAAGTCACACACTATTAATAACTGAACTGTTTCAACAGGTAATATACTTGACCTTACTATGTGAGAGGTTCTGCCCAATATGAGCCATTTGAAATTTGATGAAAAATCGACCTTTTTGGGTTGAAAAATGAAATAAGCAGCATAAATGATAGGAGTGGGAATGAAATAGGGAGTTAAAGAAGCCTTTGTATTTGGATGAGAATTTCTTTTTTCTCTTGGTGGCAGCTCAAGTTTCCAATAAAGCCTGCTGATTTGAAGAAAAGGATAGAAAGCCTGATCGATAGGGAGTACCTGGAGCGGGACAAGAACAATCCACAAATATACAATTACTTGGCTTAACCCTTTTGTAGATAATGAGGGGAATTTATATCCATCCTCTTGTAAAGGCTGAACATTCCTCTGTCAAGATTGATATACAGAAAGTTTGTAATTGTTTAATGTTCGTATGGTGACTTCTGCAAGTATATATATAAAGAAAAAAGATGTTTAGGCTCTCTTTTTGCTACTTCTGTTTTTTGTTATGTGACTTTTGAGATAGGAAAATAAATAGGATATTAAATGAGTGAGGATGATAGAACTAGAAGGAAGCCAGAATGGGTTTCCGTTTCTTTTACGTGTAAATTTGATGGTATGAATGTAAACATGAATAGCTTAGACAGGGCATATAACATAACAGCTGAGATTCTTGGTGTCCTCTTTCTTTCGTTCTCCTAGCACCCCCAAGTCTTCATAGGCATGGTTAGTATATTTCGTTTGTTATGATTCATGGTGTTAACTTCGTTTTGTTCGGTCTCTAACATTTAGGTGGTTGTTTTTTAGAATTCAAAGCACAAGAAAAGGGAAATTTCAATACCTCGGCCTTTGGTTTATTAGGATGAAAAGCTCTTATAACAATTGTCGCGTTTTGTATATTTTAAAGCCTACTAGAAGAGGTTTGACTCAAAAAAAAGTTTTCTAAAATTTTCCTCAAAATTTTGGAAGAGGAAAAGAAGATTTTAGAAACTTTTAAAAATGTGATGTAGCCTTATAAAAGACTATAAGCTTTTAGGATGTGCTGGAACCTTATGGAAGACTGTGAAAGTTTCTGGAACATGGTAGAATCTTATGGAAGTTTGTGGAAGTTTATAAAACATAGTAGAATCTTATGGAACATTATGGAAGAAGGTAGAATGTAACATCCCGTTTTTAGAGAACGGGTCGGATCAGAGAAACGGGTCCAAGTGTGGTAAATCAACATATCTCATGCTCATGCATTTGTGAATAGTGAGTTTTGCGCGTAAAAATTTATTGTACATGCGTTTATGACAATTGTCCCTGTATAAGTGTGAATAAATGAGGAATTTTTGCAAATATGTCTTATGAGTGATAAATTGAATCGGAGAGGTTCATAGTGATTCTCTAATTTTTAGAGAATTATGGAAATTTTCTGGGAATTT
>JAOTJB010000002.1:28415176-28426098 GCA_027123815.1 Erythroxylum minutifolium
TGCGACATGACCTGTTATTTTTCTAATAAGCTCCTTTCATCTTAGCTATGCTTCAATTATTACTTTGAAATTTTGAACAGTTTATGCATTAATTATTCTTCGATTCTCCTCCAAACCTAGTCTGACAAAGAAAATACTATTCATGTATTTTAGAATTCTAGTAGTGTTTTGATTCAGACCTCCAACTAACCTATAATTGTGAAAGAGAAGTATACAAAACATTCAAACTACTTGAAATGGTGGCTTGCTTTAATTCCCCAAAGAAAAACAAAAACTCTAACATTAACTTTAGGTGATCAAATAGCCTCAGTAGTCAATACTTCCTTAAACTCTGAAGCTGTTGACCTCGTAAGAATCTGTGATCTGTCTCAAACAATAGGGAAGCCATCATATTCACTGCCAAGTTGAATATAATTTTCCCGATTAGTTAAATCATGCATCTTTAATCAGTTAACATGATCTAAGTCTCGCTTGATGTAATGGCATTGACTTTTTCCTTTGTGTTATACGGACAGGGTAGGTTAAAGCCAAATTAAATTAGGATATAATCTAGTAATTATATGAATATCACCAAGTGTATATAACAATCTGGATAAAAATATTTGAAAATTTTTAATATGATATCTTTGTTATTTGAAAACTTTAATAATATAAATATTTTTTAATAATTTAAAATAATAAAAGATATTTTTTTCAAAAATATAATGCGGCAATCTAATTCTGATTCTTATCTATGGACTGATTGATAATTCTATCTCATTGACTTTTCAATGTTGATATTTGTGGAGGATACAAAAAAAGTAGGGCACAAATATCTGTTTTCATTGCTCTATACCTACTCTATTTTATAAAAATTTATTCATTTAATAAAAAATATCCACAAAAATGGGGATTAGTTAAGAAGAGGCAGACACTGATAGAGAACGGAAGATGCGTTCCCAAATGTTGCCCCTTGACTTTCATGTCATCAGTAAACTATGCTGTATCATGCCCACAAATATTGAAGAAAGTAATGCTGTACTATTCGATTTTCTGACGCCGTTTATGCACCGAAAAAGCAACTGATCAAGTAGACGAAACATAGGGAAGTTCTACATATATGATTAAACAAGTAATTTACCTCATTTTGGTGGCATATATTACCTGTTATATAACATGACTCCTGTGTTTATACATTATCCTTTGAAATTTAAGCGTTTAGCAATTAAGGACATATGATTACATATATAATTACTTCCAAAATGGGTTTTGGAATCTGAAAAAGAAAAGAAAAGAGAAAGGCTCGCGTTTATAACATAATTTATGAATTAAAAATGATTTGATTCTCCGATAAAATGTTCCTCGTTCGATAGAAAATAACAGAGGATATTAAAATGTGGTTACCAAAGAGACCTTAAGATGCATCCAGATCTTCTACTAGTTCCTAGAGAACCATTTGCACAAGTTGAGATGGAAGGCTACACTATTCCCTCCAAGGACAACAAGGCTTATCAATGTATACCCAATTCACTTGGATCCCGAAGTTTGGAACAGTCCAGAAAAGTTTTATCCTAGAAAGATTTGAGAATGACTTGGCTGATTTCAAAGGCCAGGACTACAAATTTCTCGCATTTAGTGGTTTGGGGTACCCTTTGCAGTGGTTTTAGCTGAAGCTGTTCTTGCCCATCTCTTATACTGGTTTGATTCGAAATTGCCTGATGTTAATTGTTACAAAATGTGTCAAAGTTTAAGTACGATATTTGAACTCCAACAATTCAATTTAACTTTACCAAATTTCTCATGTTTAAGGTGTTTTCTACAAAGACAAAGTAAATCCACAAAATTTACTTAGCCAGCACAATAAAATTGACAGCAATAAGAAGAGAAAGATGCTCATCGCTTTACAGCAAAATTATCAACCTTTATATTACTCACAATTAATACAAATGATACAAAGCCCCAACTCTCTCTAATCAATGAAGCGCTACTCAAATGAGCTATTTATAGGCTTTAGGAGACTTTTTGAGCAATAACACAAGAAAGTGGTCTTAAGGCCACTAAGCTGCTCACTTAGTTAGTGGTTAACATCTCCAAAAACTTTAGACACTACTTTAGTAGGTGGTTTATATAACTTACTACTATCTCACTCCTAGGTCAAAGCAACATGTGTAAAATGCTTACAAGACACCTCATCCATGTTTTGTGTCACATCATCCCACTTTCTTGATAATTCATCTCACTAACTTTGCCATATCATCCATGATCTTCATCCAAAGGTAAAGGTTAGCTAAATTCCGAGTCAATCTCCAACCAATGCACACCTATAGTCTAGTCTGTTTGTCTATGATACATCATTTGAGTGCCATTTCGTCCTTAGTCCCACTAAGGACATCTTAGGCAAGTCCAACTCGCCTTAGCCACCAAGCTAATCAACACCCCATAGTCATCTTAACTCAAACCATGCTTGATTTTTATTTGGTTAAGTTACTTTGGCTCCTTTGGCATGCCTTTCTCATGCCTAATCCATGTTAGATGTTAGCCAAGGCTCACCAATGTTAGCAAAAAGGGTCCTAAAATGTTAAGGAGCTAACAAACCACTCCCACCAGATGAACCCGATGACCTTGTCGGAACAAATTGAAGGTATTCATTTACCTGGTCTTTGAATTGCCACAAGGTTGTGTCTTTCTCTTAAGTAGCTTCTAAGACTAGTTTATTCTTTCACTGAATCAGGAACTCCCTCCTTTGATTCTTTTTGTGTTGCCCCAATATCTGATGATCCAAAATCTTCTCAATTTCTCCATCTTTGGCAAATAGTAAGATCGAGAAACGAACGCTAACATCCATTTAACTCTAGGTTGATAAGTCCACTGTGAATCACATGTCTCCTTTATTAATTGTTTTCCTAAGGCACCAAAACTTGACATGTTCAATTGATTATTCTTTGTCATGAGCAACCAATCTTCATCAAGCTAAAATTGTCACATAACCCTTCTTTACTTGCTTCATAATTCACCCATAAGTCTGTTTCTTTAATTTGCTCCAACAGGTCCGATTCCACTCAAGTGATCATATACAATGGCGCAAAGACTTCCTTTTTGTTTCATGCATCCACCACATTGTTATGCATCACCAGTTTATGCTCCCATACAAAGTCATATTCAGTAAGAAAGTCTTGTCATCGGGCTTGCCTTCCAGATAACTTCTTTTGGGTCCTGAAAAAGGTGTTAGCCATGTTATCTATAAGAACAACAAACTTGATACCCAATAAGTAAACTTGCTAAGCTTCAAGGTAATGTACTACTAGTAGCATGTCCCTCTCATATGTCAAGTATAATTGCTCGGAACCATTAAGCTTGTGAATTTTAAATACTGCCTAATGTCCTCCTTAGACCAAGACTCTGCCAATAGCTTTGTCTGAAGCATCCGTGTGAACCTCAAAAGGGAGATCAAAGTCAGGTAACTTCAATATAGTTTCAGTTGAAATGGCAGTTTTCAACTTCTCGAAGGCTTCTTGGCATGCTTCCAACCAACACCACTCTTGTTTCTTCATTAATAAGTCAGTTAAAGGTGCTGCCTTCTTTGAGTACCCCACAATAAATCAGGGATATTAGTTTGCTAAGACAAGAAAGCTCTTAGGTTCCTTCACCATCTTTGGAACATGCAAATCAAAAATAACTTGTACCTTTTTCGGATCTATTTGCATTTGACCCTTGCTCACCAAGTTTCCTAAAAATTTTATTTTCGATTGAGCAAATTTCCATTTCTTCATCTTTTCAAAAAGTTAATGTTGTCGTAACCTTTCAAACACCTTCCTCCATATTGTCTATACTCTTCCATGTTAGTGCTATAGACCACAATATCATCTAAGCAGACCACCACAAAATTGTCCAATACGTCATTCATCAAGCTGCAAAAAGTAGTAGGGGCATTAGTCTAGCTTAATGGCATAACTAAAAATTCATACGAGCTATACTGAGTCACACAAGTTGTTTTTTTTCTCATCACCTTTGACAATCTGCACTTGGCAATACCCACTCCACAAGTCTAACTTCGAACTCTATTGCCCTTAACAATCTATCCATCAAGTCTTGAACTAAAGGAAAAGGATATTTATTTTTGATAGTCACCTTGTTTAAAACTCGATAGTCGAGACACATTCATGGGGATCCATCTTGCTTCTTTTGGAATAGAACTGGAGCTCCATAGGGGGCTTTTGATGGTTGGATTTATCGCGCTTCTAATAATTCACTAAGCTACTTCCCTAGTTCCACCAGCTCCAATGCTGACATCTGATAAGGGCACAGGCAAGAGGTATTGCACCTGCAACCAGTTCGATCGTATGGTCAATTTCATGACAAGAAGGGAGAGTTTTTTTGTAACTCCTTTGACATCACATCCTTGAATTCCCTCAATACTTTTTCCACCATATCTGGGACTTCTACCATGTGGTCTTCTGTAATTTACTACATGGTCACAAGGTAACTTTCCATGCCTTTCTTAAGGCCCTTCTTGATACTCATGGTAGAAAAATGAGCTACAATTGTTGTTTTTTTCCTCAAAATCAAATCAAAATGCTCAAGAGGTATCACCATCATGTTACACTTCCTACGCCAGTTCCTCATACTCGAAGGAAAATTGTATATGGCTTCTACCATTGCTTGTGATTTCACTGTAGGAGTTTTCACTTTTGTACAGGTCTTGCTAATCTTCAACCCCAACTTTCGCACCAGTCGTTTTGCAACAAAGGAATAAGTGGCACCTATGTCCATCATAGCAGTGAGTTCCTTTCCAAGGTGCTCAAATGGAATTACTTCTATACTAACCAAATTGAATAAGCAAATAGGATTTAGCCCAGTTTTTGAGTGCTTGCTTTCACCATTTGCAACCACTATTAAAGTATTCAACTTCTCCTTTCTTGGGCATTCAGGGGCATAGTGATGGCCACTGCAGAAGAAACAACCACAGTTTTTCTTAGAGGACTTCTCATCTTATTTAGGTTGCCTAGTTTGTTTAGACTTCCCTTTATGATTATTCTTCTTGTTCTCGCCTTGGTTTTTCTTCTTCTTTCCTTCACACTTCTCTTGGTAAGTGCCTTTTGACTTTTTAGAAGAGGAAGAGGCATTGGTTTCCTTTAGCACTCTGAAATCTACCAAAGCATCTGCAGCCGCAATTACATCCACAACATCCTTGACATTTTTCCTTTACAACTTCATTTGTGCCTAAGGTTTTAATCATGACATGAAGTTGAATAGTTTTTCTTCATCTGACATATTCTCAATATTAGGCATTAAGGAACTAAATTTCTTAACATAATTCCTTATTGAACTATCGTGCTTCAACCATTTTAAGGCGTTTCTTGCAAGCCAAGCAGTATTGTTTGGAAGGAATTAATCCTTCATCTCTTTCTTAATCCTCTCCCATGTATCAATAAGAGGACGACCAACGCTAGTTTTGACAGAGGTTTGAGTTCTCTACCATAATTTTGCATCTCGATGGAGATACATCGTCGAAAAATTCACCTTTTCTCCATCTAGCACTTTAACAGTTGCAAAATACTGCTCTATATCCCATAAGAAGTTCTCAGGTTCCTTAACATTTCAAATGCCCTAAAAAACATTTGACTTACGCACCTTGAGCATGGTGCTTTCAACATGTTCCACATTCATAGTTGCAATCATATTTCTAAAGATAATCATCTTAAAATTAGCATCCTCTCGTGCTTTAATCAATTCAGCCACTTAATCTCGCAATGCTTGAATTTGCCCTTCCAAATCTTTAAAACTTGATACATAAGATAAGACTTTTTATTCACCCATAGGTAAAGGACTGATGAGCGCTTCCACCCTCGTGACATGCTTTGTATGATTCACTCGCCATTAAATCGCCAATATGACTCTGATACCAACTATTATAAAGACTTTATAAAGAACTCCAAATTTTCTCACAAAATAAGTCAAAGTCTAAGTACGGTATTTGAATTCCCAAAATTCAACTCAACCATACCAAATCCCTTATGTTTAAGGTGTTTTCCACAAAGGCAAAGTAAACCCACAAAATTCACTTAGCCAACAACGGTTGAAGATCAAGAAAAGCCAATGGAATGCTGATGAATTACAGATGGACAAGGCAGGGTTTAGAAGCTAGGCAATAAGGTAGCATGGTAGAAAAGAAGAAACATAAGGGATGAGAATGAATATGGTGGAAAAGATGGCTATAAGTTAGAGAGATGTGATTTTGAATTATTTAACTAGTTGGAATTGAACATTTAAGATGTTAGAGTTGACAACTGAGTATGTTAAGAAAAAGAAATTCTTAATAACTTTTCTACCAATAAAAGAGGAACAACAGATAGCTAAAGCATTTTGTACAAATGAGGTTATTCAAATCATGGAAAAATAGATGATGGAGAAACTTAATTCTTATTAATTTACAATAAGACAAATTGTAGTTGTCATTTCTATGTTATACTCCAAATATAAGATGGATGTATCACATTTTTATTATGAATAACTGTGTGGTGATTAGTCTCAAGAACATATTGATATCATTCAAATATGGTAAAATTTGTTTAATAATTATCAACTAAGATTGGACAAAGATTTGGATCACAGTAGTTCAGTTTCAATATTAGCTTTAGGTTTGTCTGTGTGAGTGCCAAATTTTAAGAATTCATCAAAGGAAAAAATGTCAAAATTTCTTACAATAAGATGGAGTTGGAAAACTATTTGGAGGCATGTTATGACCTTAGTTGGAAATGTGCTATTCAATGTATTGTCATGGTGGAAGAATCATGAAGGTACTTATATAATTATATAAGCAATTGTATGGGACCTCTTAGCAATTTCAATAGCTATAGTTACTTCGTAGTTTATTTTTAGTACTGGTAGTCAGATGGTTAATCCATGTCATACTAGACGTCATCCTAATACTGTGGAAGCCCTTACATGTGACCAAAGTTAGCAAGGTAACGAAGATATTTAAGATAAACTCTACTCTTTATCATATGTTAATTTTGTTCACCCTTATAACTTTAACAACCATTTATTATATTATCTTATATCATCTTTTTAATATTGATCCAGGTATGAAGACCATTCTTCCAAATGAAAGTTTCTTTGAACAAATATTTGATGATGAAGATAAATCTATTTTTAATTGTCTTATATTATTGATTTAATGCAATTTTTGTATAATCGAGTATAATTTACATAATAATTTTCTATATATAGATGAAGTGGTGTAAATTTGACGAACAAAATTCTCTATTATTGGCTTTATCCATTAGCTCAACTTTAGTCTCCGAAATTAATTGATTATTTTTTTATTTAGATAATAGCATTATAATACTCTTTAATTTTGAAAATAATAGAATTTTGATAGTAACATTGTGATACTCTAGGCAGAATTTCGAATTGATATTATTCTTTAGTATTTTGAAAAGTCCAAGTATAATGATTGAATTTTTTTGTTATGAAGCAACACAAGGAAACATTAATTTTATATTTAACATCATGGAAAAAGGCATTTCCCTTTTTCATCTCCATTTCTAAGCATCTTATTTAACGTTATGGAAGATGCTCATCACTTCACAGCAAAATTGTTAATCTTTATATTACTCACAATTGATACAAATGATACAAAGCTCCAACTCTCTCTAATGAATGAAGTGTTACTCAAATGAGTTATTTATAGGCTTTAGGGGACCTTTTTGGGCAATGATACAAGAAAGTGGTATTAAGGCCACTAAGCTACTAACTTAGTTAGTGGTTGACATCCCCAACAACTTTAGGCACTACTTTAGTAGGTGGTTTACATAACTTACCACTACCTCACTCCTAGGTCAAAGCAACATGTGTAAAATGCTTACAAGACACCTCATCCACGTTCTTTGTCATGTCATCCCACTTTCTTGATGATTCATCTCACTAACTTTGCCACATCACCAATGATCTTCATCCAAAGGTAAAGATTAGCTAAGTTCTGAGCCAATTTGCGTATGGTTCGACCAATGAGCACCTATGGTCTAGTCCGTTTGTCCATGATCCATCGTTTGAGCACCATTTCGTTCTTAGATCCACCAAAGACATCTTAAGGAAGTCCAACTCACCCTATCCACCAAGCCAATCAACTCCCCACAGTCACCTTAACTCAAAGCATGCTTGATCTTTACTTGGTTAAGTTACCTTGGCTCTTTTGGCATGCCTTTCTCATGCCTAATCCATGTTAGACGTTGGCCAAGGATTACTAATGCTAGCAAAAAGGGTCATGCAATGTTAAATGGCTAACAAACCACCCCCACCAGATGAACTCGATGACTTTGTCGGAACAAATTAAAGGTATATGTTTACCTGGTCTTTGAATTGCCACAAGGTTGTGTCTTTCTCCTAAGTAGCTTTTAAGACTGGTTTATTCTTCCATTGAATTAGGAACTCCATCCTCTAATCCTTTTGTGTTGCCCCAATATCCCATGATCCAAAATCTTCTTAATTTTCTCATTGAATTATTTCCGTAACACCGGTGGAGCTCTCTTTATATGATCCCTATTAGGATCTGTTGAATCCTCACAATACGGTTTAAGGAAACTCACGTGAAAAGTAAGATTTACCTTTAAATGCTCGGGTAACTTGAGGTGATAAGCTACATTTCCCACCTTTTTAAGGATCTCAATGGCCTATCATACTTTGGCACAGACCCTTAATGCACCTACTTGCTACTAATCTTATTCCAAATTTGGGGAGTAAGTACCTTACCCTTGATGTCAAAATCAAGCAGTCTTCTTATAATACTGTATATTTTTTTTCACCTCATTGAAAGCTTTGCAAAGACTACCTCTTGCCTCATCTAAAACCTTTATAAAGTGATAAGCAACTGGACATTTTCCTCCTGACATTTGTTGAGCTATCTTGAGAGGAGTGAGTGGTTATTATCCCAGAACAACTTCAAAAGGACTTTTCTCTGTTTCCATGGATCTGTGCAAGTTATAACAAAATTGTACAGTACAAAGTAAACTTACATATTGACACACATATTCCTTTAATAAGCCATTGATCCTTTCCGTTTGGTCATCCATTTGTGAGTGATTTGCAGTTGAGAACTTTAATTCACACCCTATCATGTTGAAGAGAGACGTCTAAAATTGGCTAGTAAATCGGGGGTCTTGGTCACTTATTATGCTTGCTAGAACCCTAAAATGCTTCACCACATTTTTGTAGAAAAGCTCCATAACAACATCCGAGGGACATGAAGATGGAGTTAGCACAGAGACGTCATACTTGGAGAACCTATCAACCACCACCATGATTGAAGTCATGTCTTCCACCTTTAGGAACCTACCAATGAAGTCTATTGAAACTGACATCTATGGTTTTTCCATAATTGCCAAAGGCTACAATAAACCTACCTCGTTCAACTCCAGGATGACATGCCTAATGTGAATCGCTCGTCTCCTTTATTAATTGCTTCCGCAAGGTACCAAAATTTGGCATGTAAAATTGATTTTTCTTCATCATAAGGAACCACTCATCATCAAGCCAAAATCGTTGCACAACACCCTTCTTTACTTTCTTCATAATTCACCCATAAGTCTGTTTGTTTAATTTACTCTAACAGGTACAATTTCACTTGAGTGATCACATATAATGGTGCAAAGATTTCCTTTTTGTTTAATGTATCTACCACATTGTTATGTCTCCCCCATTTGTGCTCCCATACAAAGTCATATTCAGTAAGAAACTCTTGTCATTGGGCTTGCCTTACAGATGATTTCTTTTAGGTCCTGAAAAAGGTGTTAGCTATGTTATCTGTACGAACAACAAACCTGGTACCCAATAAGTAAACATGCCAAACTTCAAGACAATATACTACTATCAACATCTCCTTTTCATGTGTCAAGTATAATTGCTAGACACCATTAAGCTTGCGAATTTCAAATGCCGCCTGATGTCCTCCTTGCACCAAGACTCTATCAATAGCTTTTTCTGAAGCATCTATGTGTACCTCAAAATGGAGATCGAGGTTGGGTAACTTTAACACAGTTTTAGTTGAAATGGTAGCCTTTAACTTCTCATAGGCTTTTTGGCATGCTTCCAAATAACACCACTCTTGTTTCTCCATTAATAAGTTGTTCAAAGGTGCTGCCTTCTTTGAGTAACCCACAATAAATTGGCGATATTAGTTGGCTAAGAAAGTTCTTAAGTTCCTTCACCATCTTTAGAACCTGCTAATCAATAATAGCTTGTACTTTTTTTGGATCTATTCATGTTGGGACCCTGCCCTTATGAGTCACATGCCCGACGTCCTAAATGACATATGGACGCGCATCCTACAAGGGTGGAGTGCCCACACCAGACAATCATTAAAAAGAACTCACTTTTTCTATTTCTGAATAGATTTTGGGAAAACTCAAATTGGAATTTCAATTAGACCTCTTCAGAACATTTGTTCTCCATTGTCTTAAGTCTTTAATGACAACAAAATTATTCAAGTTGGTTTAAAAATCTGAATGTTATAGCCCAAACATTTTTGACTGTTTTTGCCCTGAAATAACACACTATACCCAACTTCACTCCAGAAATTTAAAGTCTCAGAGACCAAATTAAAATATAATGTCTTCAGATAATTTGTAGCTCTATACCTCTAGCTTTCTTAGGAATACAAATCATCTCATTTGGAGCTCTAAAGATTAAGATATCATCAAAATACTGAAGCATGTTTAGTAAAAAATATCCAACTCACACTCTTTCAACCGATCCCCTTACTTTGATTCAATAAATTTTTTTCAAATTAATACCAAAAGCTATAAATGTTTGTGGATAGGTAGCGGAATATGTTAGGAATCCATTGATTTAAAAATCAGGTCATTTAGAGGTCGGACGACAAAGTCATGATCAAATGAATGAAAGGTATTCAGGTCATGGAACACCAGTAAAGTCGCGATCGCGAA
>JAOTJB010000002.1:28426198-28454525 GCA_027123815.1 Erythroxylum minutifolium
GCATTTGATGTATTCTCTCTTCCTTCTTTCATCCATAACTGAAAATGAGAAGGTCTCATTTAGGTTATTGGTCTTTTCATATAGCCATCTTAAACAAATGAGAAGAGTCTCATCTATTGGCTTCTTTATGATTGATTAAAGAATCAAGTGATGCATTGGATGCACATCACATCTTTCTTTCATGATAACTGAAATTGAAAAGGAGAGTAAAAAGGGTTCTTGCATTTTTTTTTGACACACTCTCTCCTCTTATGCATGCATAGCCGAAACTTTGGCTTCTTTCTTCTAAAAATATTCTCCTTAAAATACTGCTTCTCCTTTCCCACCAAATGATCTTGTTAACCAAGTTGTCCAAGAAGAACAAGTGGTAGATCGGATTGGTCGGGGATACAACAACAAGGAGCGGATACATTTACCAAAGAAAGGATATAAAAGAGTCAAAGCTATAGCAAGGATTTGGAAAGGATGCAAAAGCAAGGAGTCAAAGCTGTAGCAAGGAGTCGGTATATTTCTACCACCTTGTTATTATGTAAATTATTTTTCTTATACCATATCATGTATAGCTCAAGCACGTTGATTTGGTTATGTTATTTCCACTACGTTTTGATTTCCAAAAAGTTTTAAAATCTACCATTTAACCAAATTTTACATGTTTTTTTTTCAATCCAACACTAGGTTGACTCACAGTACGCTCCAGGTTAGCATTTTCTTCTATGATCTGAAAATGTCTAAACACTGACGTTCAATCTTGTGTATCAACTTCATGCCATACACATATTGTATACACATTACTAATTTGATTAATCACATTAATATTCAATCATGCACATATGTATATGTGTGATGTACAAAGCATGCTCAATTTGACCATTCCGCATATGTTTCCTTAATCACGTGTTTTGATCATCCAAACATCTTCGTTTGTGTATATTAAGATTTCACTTAGGTTCATACCTCAAGGAACTTGGTTATTCTAATATCATAAGTCAATCATTCATCATTTCTTTTCTAGCATTAAATGATCACAAAACATTCAAGTTCTCATTCATTCTTACTTAATACACATTGCTCATCTTCTCTGAATCACATTAGCATTCATAGGTCACTTTCATTCTTATAACATCTCCAAATTTCCATATTTTGTTTTATTGATATCATCCATCCATGCTTAAGTTATAACCTTATTTATCACCCCTAAACATATCAACATTTAGTCACTTAATCCATCATCAAACTAAGTTCATTTCAAGCTTCATTTAAGCCTAAAAGTACCATAAGAAAGTACCAAACCATTTGTTGTTTCAATCATCATTTAGAAGAAGTGTAATTCACATAAAAGTCATTCCTATGATCGTACCAACAGAAACTTTCTAGCACCTTCTTCATTTCCCATGATTGGATGTATTCCCACAGTCGTCAATTGTTATGTCTGAAACTTTTCCAGCCATTTACATCCAATTTCTTACTCTTTACTTACTACATTTATCACCTTATACATAGTTCATCATTCCTAGGTTAATCCCTCATTATTTTCACCTCTATTTTAACTCAAAAACACCCATCAAATCGATCATATTATTGTTCATCTTTCACACAAAAATAGAATAGGAACTTTATTGTTTACTATCATTTTACTTCTTCTCATTTTAAGAACACAATACTAGTCTTTTCTTTAACTTTAAAGCTTAATCTATTTCCTCACATAACAACTTGTAACTCACAGTTCTCATATACCCAAAACTGAACATGTTTATATCATTCCTTCATTCACATTTTCGCACTCATCTTATACACTAAATTAAGTCATAAACACATCTCTTTATTCATCAATTATCAACTATCATTCAAACACCAATTTCAGTATTAATCATCCATAAAACAATACATAATCCATTGTTTATCATTATATGAAAACATAACATCCATAAATATTTATGTCTTCATCAACAATCATCACTCTTTAATCACCATTTTTACTATTAATCCATCACTATAACATTCCATAATCTATTACTCATCATAAACACAAAAATATGATATGAATATGTCCATTTATTCTTCCACAATGTAGTATAAAATCAACTCCATTTTCATTATCATTTAATCTCAAACTATCATCACATATATTTATATTTAAACAACATATGAAGATACCCATTCTCCATCCACGTTACATATATTTTCAACATCATTTTCATAATCATTTCTCCTCTTAATCTATCATAAAAAATATGTCTATTAAGCAAGTTATGAAGAACCATATGCTACTTACTTGATTTACTCAAAGTTTCTTCAAAATCTCCAAGAAACCCTAACTCCTTTAAGCTACATGATCATCATCTTGGAGGGTGGAGTAGGTTTGGTTTCTTTTAGTAACAAGATGAAGAAGATAACAAAAATGGAAGTAACAAGTGAAGGATAAGAGCTAAGTTCACGATGGTGAGAGTTGAAGGTGTCATAAATGGAGAAGAAGAAATGAAGAAGATGAAGAACGAATGAAGTAAGAGCATTTAGCCAAAAATGAAAAACAAATGAACAATGGTCTTGCAATTGAAAGTAACGAGAGTGAGGCGTGTGGAAAGTGGCATGACAGTTGTTACTTGCCACATGTCCTCCTCTTGTGGTTTCCGATGGGTCCTCTTTAATAACTAGTCCATTTGTTTCCAATTTCTAATCCAATTGTCTCCCTATTTTCTATGATATTTTTCAATAAACCCTAATGTCACTTATCAATAATTTCTACTGCCATTTGACACTTATTTCTATTACTATAAATCAATTATCTTGCCACTTTGCATTTTTCCTAGTCCAAAAATACTCATAATTTCATAAATTTCTCAAAATTTCACCAAAAATTGTAAATTAATATTTATACTCACCAAATAAATTTTCAAGACATATCATTCACTATTCACATCATAATCACAATAAAAATAATTTATACCCCAGAATATGTCAAATAAGTGCATAAACAGTCATTGTATTGTGTACAAAAATCCAATTTGCATGTACGTGTATGCTACTGTTATGCACGAGCATGAAATGCATTTCCTATTTTCTTAATAATGGTTCTCATGTATAGTTATCTAGTTCTGGCCCTTATTATGGGAAAACGAGATACTACACCTTAAGATGATCACATTGTGTAAAACTTGACTCTTAACTCCTCTATACCTTCCAACACATCCCCTTAGAAGTATAATATTATTAAACTCCTGTTATCTAAATGTAAAAGACGACTAAAACAATATTGTTTTTCATACCTTAAGTCAAGCTAATGTTATTTCAACTTAATAGATATAGAAACAAGTTAATAACAATACCTCATGTCATCCAATAATTAGTCCATGAGGCACTAGATTAGTTGCCATGTCATTTATCACATCATCCTAAACTGGTCCCATACATCACGTCAGTTGCCACATTAACTACCACATCAATTTTACATTTTGATTTTGCCACTTTCACCTTATATATCATCGTCAGTTCAATCCATTTGGTCTAAATGGATTGATCAGCCTTTAAATGATTAGTTTAGTTACTTTCTTATTAGTTTTTCTTGATTCAGACCGATTCTTTCTAAACTCATTTTTTGTGTCAAAACTGGTTAAATTCTAGCTCTATAAATACGTTTTTTGCTTTCTTTTATTTTTTCAACCTTATTATTAAGAATCTTTCTTTTTTATGAACTATGGATACTTCTAAACTTCAATAATACATTTTTTAACCAATAGAAGTCATCTTTGATGGATCTAACTGTTTAGCAAGTTTTATATCTAATAAAAATCTCAATACCCATAAGTATATGGATTGTATATATTATAGTCTCGAAAGGGATCATTCCCATAAGAATTATGCAAGAAACAATTTAAACCTAATTTTTTCTAAGGTCAAAAAAAATTGATTTTTAAAAAAATAATCGAAAAAATTGAAATAGAATAAAAATAAAGTAACTAAATTAAATAAGAAGTGAGCTGCCAATTAATTTAAGGTTTGATCAAGGATGAATGCTTAGGATTTATTCTTTCATTGTTTTGTTTCCTTAACTATGATTGATCCCATTATTTGTCAATCCCAAATTTTCTAAGGTATTGATTACTATCTCTGCAGAATTAATTAATTAATCCCTAATTGAATCTGAAAATTCCAAAATTGTAACCTCTCAATTCACAAAAGTTTCTTAACGTTTGTAATTATATCTGAAGTTATCTATTGGATAATTAATTTCTCACACAGGATCTCTCTTCGAATGATTGTTATTTGATAATTGCATGACTTATTAAACTTCCAAATCTTGTTGTGCAATCTAATGTGATTACTTTTGACTCACTCTTTTGATTTGTTATTAAGGTATGAGCATGCATAATTATCACAACACCAGAATATGTATTGAATCAATAATAATCAAAATCACAAAATAAATTTGGAATATATTGGGGAGCCATGGGTCCATGCATCTCATGCATGGCTATACAGCGGAAGCATTGGAATCAAAATTCCAACATCAAGACATCCCTAAAAAATCCAAAGTCCATATGCATGTATAAACAGAATGTAAGAACATGAAATTACAGTATATGTACTTTACAAATGCTCCACCTTTCTTAAATCGTCTACTTTTTTGGGTTGTAGCAAACACTAAACACCTTTAACAACTAGTGAAGAACACGCAAAGATGAAGAAAAATTAGTGCTAAGGGTGGTTAGATCACCAAACAAGATGAATTCAAGTAGATGCTTAATTAAGAGTTAGATCATAAATAAGCAATTAAATTCATGCAAAAATTGCATAATTGCACAAACAAACCACAAGATCACTCCTCTCAACCGCCAAAACTCTTCTGGAGTTTAGCCTCTTAATTGAGTGTGTTTGCGAACTAAGTAAGTGAACCATCATCAATGTGATCACTCATAGTACGCTCTAGAAAAGTTATTGCCTTAATGATTCGACAATGTCTGGATGCTGATGATCAACTTATGCATCTAAAGTCATGCAATGCACTCATAATTTACAAATCACTAAGTTGTTCGATCATATGAATATATAATCATGCACATGAATATGTGTCATATTCAATGCATGCTCAATTGACCTTTCTGGGTATGTATTTTTATTCACAAGTCTTAACCATTCAATTATTATAGCTTGTATATTACCACTTTGCATTCAAGTTTATACCTTGAGTAAGTTTGATTACTTAAATTCATCAATCATACATTCATCAACCTTTTCTAGCAATATACATTCACATAATTTCCTAATTCTCATTCATTCATACCTAATACACCTTACTTATATTCTTTGGATCATATTTGCATTCATAAGAACAACTTTATTCCTTTAATAACTCAAAATTTCTAGATTTAAATACATTGATATCAAGACAGTCCCTTTGTTAAGTAATGACATCAATTAACAGTCTAAACTTATCAAACCCTTAACTAATTAATTAAGCAACAATCTAGGTTCATTTCAAGCCTGAATCAAATCCAATACACCAATGTAGAGTGACTTATCCTTATTTGGTTCAAAAAATTCACAAAACCGAAATTATCATTTCAAAGTCTTGGTCATAATCGTGGGTGACCTTCCCACGATCATGGGATGAGAGCCTCGATGTGCACTATCTAATTTCATCTACTTAGGATCATGATTAACAATTCAAATTTTCCAGAATTCATACTCTTAAAAGCTACTTCAATTTATGTTAATATAGCTTCCATCTTGGTTACGTTAAGCTATCTAAATTCTATTCATTTATGTCACTAATAATCATTCCTACACATACACTAACATCCCCAATTATTTTCCATATTCAAAAGAAAACTCTTTCATATCAAATTCAAAACACTTTCGTAACAGTCCATTAATTATACCTTAATTATACTTCAGATCCTCATTAATTTCATCTCAATTTCTAGGTCAAAATCATTCATTTAACAGCTCAAAACTTTTTTTTCATACATGCTAAACAGAACAGAAACTACCATTGATGCATCATTTTCCCACCACACATTTAACACCAATACTTCAATCAATCAATCCTCAATTCAGTCATCATCAAGTTATATTATTTTATATCACAAGAGATTAGTATTTTACCTTCTTGATTAGCTCAAGTACCTTCTTAATTATTAAGCTAACCTAGCCTTCCATGTATATAAACACAATTCCAAGAACAAGATGGGAGTAGAATGATTTCAGCAAGGGCAAAGAGATGATAACATATTATAGTTATCTTTGTGCAGGATCTTGTATGGATCTTGGAGTGATGATGAACATAATTAAAGCAAAATTTCTAAGCTGTGAGTGTTATATATGTGTTTCAATAGTGAGAGGGAGGAGAAAAAGAAAGCATGTAGAAGAAACAACTAGAGAGAAACATGACTCTGCATTTGCTTAAGCCATTTGGAGCAATTTGTTTTAGAAGAACACGTGTCATACAAATGGAGTAAGCTACATGTCTTCTTATGTGGATGCCAAATGTCACCAATATCTTAAGCCATTTGTCACTCAATCACTACTGCCATTTGTCACTTAATTTCTATGCAAAAAGTCACTCATTTTATAGGCTTAGTTAACCTAATTTCTCACATGTCAACTTATCTTACCATTTAACATTTTTCCTAGACTAAATGTACATTTTAATTTTTCACTCTTATAATTGTAATAATTAATTCCAAATTATTTATTTTAATCCATCAAACCAAAATTCAAAATATAACCAATACATAGTCAAATTATCATCACTTTAAACCTTTCATACCCCAAAACATGTCAATTGAGTGCATATATTATCTTTGCAATGTTTTCTAAATCAACATTCACGTATGTATATGCTCATGTTATGCATGTAAATGAAATGCACCTCATAAAATCTAAAATGATATGACTCAAAGGTCTAACATTCTAACCCTCAGTAAGTTTTGGAAACCGACTTTTACAATTGCAATTTTATTTGACAAACACATAATATAACACCTTATAAACATTTCTGTAAAAGAAAATTAGAAAAACAATTTTTCTAGAAGTATTACGAAAATTTCAAAATTAGCAAATGCATTATGTTTTTTATATATTCCCAAAAATCAACATATGAACATACTAGAAACTAATTTGCAATAAAATAAAAAATAACATTAAATTGCAATTTCCTTTGACAAACACATAATTTAACATCTTATAAACATTTATATGAAAGAAAATCAAAAAAACCAAATTTCCATAATTTATATGAATTTTTCAAAATCAACATGCATGTCAATCACAATTCAGCAAACAGTTTGCACATTTTCAATAGATCATCTTATACATGCATAAGTAGCTCTGATACCACTGTTAGGGAGCCATGGGTCCATACATCTCATGCATGGCAATGCAGCGGAAGCATTGAAATCAAAATTTCAAGACCATGACATCCCTATAAAATTTAGAATCAATGTGCATGTATAAATAGAATGCAAGAACATGAAATTATAATATACATACCTTGCAAATGCTCCACCTTTCCTGAATCTTCTACTTGTTTACATTGTAGCAAACACCAAACACCTTCAACAGCTAGTGAAGAACGTACAAAGATGAAGAAAAATCAGCGTGTAAAGGTAAATAGAGCACAAAACAAGCTAAATTCAAGTAGATGCTCAATTAAGAGTTAGATAATAAACATGTTACATGCAATTAAACTCATGAAACAATTTCATGAACAAACCTTAAGATCACTCCTCTTAACCTCCAGAACCCTTCTGGACCCTTAACCTCTCAATTGAATGTGTTTTAGCCTAATTTTGAGTGTACATAAGTGAAGAAATCACTTATGTACCACCTGTCATAAATGGATCACGATCGTGACTTGCTTAAAATGACAACCATACACACTTTATATTTCATCCAATCTTTTATACATGTGACCCTTAGGTATGCAAATCCTATTTCAAAAGTTGTAACAAGGAAAACAAAACACCCTGAAATGATGAAGATGAGATAGCTAATATGCAATAAATGTAACCAAAAAGACAAATAAAGCAAATTTAGAAAAGTCTAATAATAATGGTAAAGAAGTGGGCCGGAGATATCTTTGTGATTCTGGGATGTTCATTGATCCTTGAATCTAAATAAAAGGTAATCTCATCATGGTGTTAGCCTATGGACTCAATTAAACTCTCGAACCCTTAATTTCCCTAAAATAAGCAAAACTAATAGGCTCTAAAATTGCCCAAGATCTCCACTACAAACTAGAATAGGCTCTCTAAGTTCAATAGTGAAGATGCATTAGGTACTAAGAAATAACTAACTTATGCCATCTACTCATAAGCTCGGAAGGCGTAACCTAAAGGTATGGGATCCTAGATTAGTTGATTAAGTATCCTGACAAATTCAACTAAACTATTGCTACTTCCATGAATCACTATGTAGTATTACATATCACACGCTCAACCTTAGCCTTCAAATTAGAAATTTACCTAAAGGGTGATCAAGCCTACAAGCAATTCCTAATTCACGAAACTCCATTCTCACATAAGTAGTATAGCCATACATGTTTATATCAAGCACAGTTGATATTAAATAAACAAAACCTATAACATAAACCATTAAACATTCAAATACCCAATAAATTCAGATCTTCAAAAATGCATAAATAAACTCAAACAACCAAGATTAAAAATGGAAAGTTGTAGGAATAAACATCCATTGATATATCACAAAGGTTCATTACAAAATTCTTAAGTTTCCATTATAAAATCCATCAAACATTCATTCTAAATATTCTAGCACATGTAAAAACGTGAATAAAACTAAGAAAGCTCTAAACTAATGGAATGAATACATTAAGACATGTGAAAATAAAGCATTGAAAATGAAATAAACTAGCTAAGCATAAAGAAAATAACAAAAACTTCTCCGCTCCTTCCTTCTCTCTTCTTTTTCTCTCTTCTTAAAGTTTTCCAAAAGTGGCAAATTTTGTAGCCCCCATCCTAAGTCCTCCTCTCTTTATTTATGTATTATGTTCCATTTAGGGTAAAACCTAGGATTCTTCTCCACCTCAAAAGTCTAAAAAGCCCTTTAAAAACTTAAGTTTGGAAGGTCATCTGTATGTTTGCGCACAGGCCACGATCGTGGCCTTTAGTGCATAATTGTGGCCAATTTATTACCCTACGATCGTGGCTGACTTTCCACTATTGTGGCCCTATGCTCAAGCTTCTGTCACAATCATGGCACTGGGTTGTTTCCTGGGTATTCTCCTATTCTTCCTCCAAATGCCCATGATGGTGTCCCCTCCATAGATGGCTCTCTAACTTTGTCAATCTTCTTCCTTTTAGCACATATTTGTGTTCACTCCTTCAATCTATATGTAAACATAAGATGAACAAAAATTGAGTATTTAAACACAACAATAGGATTGGAAAGACATTGACATGCATAAGAAAATATAAGATGATTCAATCCTTTCAAATACCCCCACACTTGAACTATTGTTTGTCCTTAAGCAATTTAAAAGTAACCAAGATATTCTGTCAATTTGTTTTCAAAGAAGATCGAGCATATACAATCCTTCAAACTTTGAAAAACTTAAGTATAGAGCTATTACATATATCATAATCTGTTCATCAATGCACATAAACAAAATTAAAGGTAGACAACATTGATCAAAGGTAAGATAAAACTAAGATGGATTTTCCTCATGATGTTCACTCATTTCACTCAAGTGTTTAAGGTTAGTGTTTCACTCAATACTCCCTCTAAGAGACTACACTTATATAGGCTTGCAAATTCACCAATTCTCTACCACATAGATTAAATGCCATCATGGACCAAAAAGGGTTTTTACTTAGGTTGTAATGGGGTTTAGGTTAAGGTAAGGCAAAAAGGTCAAAGGGTAACTCACAAGTATTAACAAAGTGCTAACTAAGAAGGGACAACCAAACACAAATTCTAAGATATGCATATAAATATCACAAACTACAACTACTCATCACTAACTAATGCTACTAGGTTTCCTTCATTAGCAAAAACAAAGACGCTTTTAATCAATAACGCTAAAAAAAAGATGATTTTCTTCTTTTTTCTTTTGAATAACACTAAAATAATAAGGAAATAATAGCAGCACAATTCAATAAGTCATGAGTAAAAGTGCCTCTTAAAACATCTCAGAATTAAATACAAAACAAAAGTCCCTAAATCACATAATCAAATGCTCGCTCATTACTTCACTAAACTTGTGACAAGGTAAGGCTGATGGTTTTTTGAGTTTTAATGTAAGGTGATTAATTCAAAAACAAACAAGGTTGAAGGCTCAAAAGAGTTGGCAAGGGAAAAATAAGTTGGTGGGTTATTTAAGCTAAGGGTTAAAAATAAAGGCCTTAATCATTTCCTTAAAGCATGCATCTCGTAGTTTCAAACTGGTTCAATGCAAGTTTTGAAGGTAATCTTCCTAGGGGAGCATTACACACAGAAAAGAAACGAAATGACTATGAAATATAGTTATATAAGCTCAAAACCTTACATGCGCTTATATGAAAATCCATCAAATTTTCATACATTACCTGTTGGGTCTCGAATTTTTGTTTTTTATTGATTTTATTAAGCATGATTTGAATAAATTTTGTGGTTTTGCTAGATAAATCATTTTATTTGGAGTTTAATTATTATGTCAAGTTTGGGAGGACTTATTTCATGGATTGATGGAATTAAATTATTAATGTTGTAAGGTGGTATAAGGGCAAAATTGGAAGATCACTTAAGGTTAAAAGACATAAGGCTTATATGGAAGGGCAAATTGGAACTTTCACACTCATTAAAGGTATAAAAAGAGAATAAGTAATGGTAGTCTTGTATGTGAGTGAAAGTAGAGAAAAACAACTAGGGTTTTGGAGATCTTGAAGAATTTGAAGCTTTAACAAGTAAATTATCCTTTAGATTTCATGGGTTTGGTTAAATGAAACCTAAATGAAGTTGAATATGGGTAGAAAGTTATTGATGAATGAGTTAGGCAAATGTTTTCTTTTAGGGTTAATGATCAAAGATAGATTTTGATGTATTTGTAAATGTTATGGGGTTGAAATGAAGTTGATAATGAAGTAGAAGAGATGGTTTAGTGTTAAGATGGGTTTATGTAAAGGTGGGAAGTTAAAAACTGGAAAAAAAGACGCAGAACACGTCTTCGGAGCATGTTTCTGGACAAGTTCGTCGTGGCGAACTTCTGGGTTTCGCCTCTGCTAACTCAATTTTTCCTACACAAACATGCTTTTATATTTTGGAAATAACTTTTGTTGTAGTTATCCAAATGGACTAATTTTTATTTTTTTGTAAACTAGAGACATAGGGCTACAAATTGAATGAAGAAATTGACTCTAAATTCAATCTCTAAGTATTTGAATTTTGGGATGGAAGCTGAATATAGAATTTTGTTTCAGCATGAGGAATAGTTTAGATTGGTAAGGTACGACTTTCTGATTTCTAAGCCAAATTGAATGGAATTTTGGTTATTGTTTAAGGAAATTAAGTGACGCAAGAGAGGTAAGGGGAGCAAGAGCAAAGACAACCCTAAGCAAGTTTATAAGCAAGGATTTTAAGGTAGGGTTACAGTTTTATAATTAAATAATAGGCCATTAATGTTTTTCTTTCAAATGATGGAAATAAATGATTTCAACTATTTTATGAATGTACATTATAACTCTTGAATGCTTTCAAAAAGTGTTATGTGTTTGGTATGAGCATATTGTGTTGATGACTTATGAAAAGAATGTGAAAATGATTTTTGAAGAGATACTACAGTTGAAAAATCAAGTTTGAAAATATGCCTTTTTGGGCAACAAGTTTGCAAGATATGAAATACATGTTATGTGGGTTTGTGGTGGCCCCCTAAGTTAAGTCAAGTGTACTTTGACAAAAGGCTTCTCCCACCTGCCCGCTAGTGGTATGGAGCTCCTTCATGGACTCCCATAAGTTCACGGCTACGCAAGACCATTAAGTGGGATTGCGATAGTACGTTTTGTTCACAGCTACACAGGACCCGTATGGGAAATGTGTAGTACGTTCTGTTTTGGATCCACCCAAACCATTTTGGTTGTGTCTACGTGTTTATAATTTTTGATGTGCTCTGTGTTGACCAACTTGTTTAATGCATGATTTATATTGCTTACAAATTGCTTGATGAATGAGAATTTGAAAAATATATGCTTTATGATTTCATGTGAATTTTTACAATGGTTTTGCTTGTTACTGGTTATAAAATTGTTACCCACGAGCTTTAAGCTTACCCCTTCCCAATTTCATCCCATCTTTAGGTGAGGAGCAAGAGATCGAGTAGTCAAGGGTTACGGCATCACTCCGAATTTGAATACTTTTGAATTTTGAGTTAGATTTTGGGAATTTAAGGGTTTAGCTACATTTCAAGTATCTTTTGTGTGTTTGGATTATGAAGTAAATGATGTATTACGGCTTAAAATGCCATTAAACCTTTGTAAAACTCTTACTTTTGATATTAATGAAATATATGTTTGATTTTGTCCATATTTTTCATATTTTCTCAAAGTATTCAATTATGGAAATGAGATTAAGATTTTAAGAAATTTCTCGTGGTTATGTTCTTATCCATTTTGTTTTTGAGTTAAACTGATGAATGTGGCTGAGAGATTTTAAATTTGCATTTTAGTAAGATAAGTAGTTTGGGTTATGGGTTCTGTCATAGGAGTTTTCGCCGTGGCGAAGTTATACTTGTCACCGCGGCGTAATTGACCCGAAGGGTCAGTAAGGTTTACTCACATATGTTCGCCGCGGCGAAGCCGATTTTCTCGCATATGTTCACCGTGGTGAAGCCCAAATTTGCTTCTGAAGGATTGTTCTTTCAAATTTCCAAATTCTAAGCCTGCCTCCACGCTCAAGCTTCATGACCCCATGTTCGATGTTGGGCTCCAAAAACGAGGTCCAACACGAGAAGTGGAGATCCTGAACTCACCCAGTCCATTTTCAGACCTGCCAGGGAGGAAGCTAGTTTCATTAGGTTTTATACTACTTTTTGAGAGATAGCATTAGAATGTTTAATTGACCTTACTAGTTCGTGCATACTTATTGGACTAGAAGAGCTTGAGCCTAGGATGTTTCTACAACAGTTAGTTACCATCTCTTCTATTATGTTTTTATTAGTGAGCATGATCATCTTCATCAAGCAATCATTTAATCTTGCTGGAGTTTCTTCTAGCTAAGATAGATGGTGGAAATACCTTGTGTTTGAGGCTCCTTCTTTTAACCATGTTGTTCTAGCCTTTTGTATTAATAGGGAGTTGTGATCCTATAGTGCATTATTATACCTCTAGCTTCCTAATTTTTAATAATTTTAGCTCATAGTTATTGGAGTCTTGGTAACAATCATCTTGAGCTTTCCTTAAAACAACTTTAGCTTCCTGCATTCTCTGAGCAATTAAAGGACCTCCTAACTTATGAAATACTTTTAACTTGGTCCTTGTTAGCCTGAGTTTCCTTATAAGTTGAAGTGATTTGCATCCTAAAATCCTAGTTTCCTAGGCTTCTCTCACTATTTCAATAAATCATTCTTTTTTAATCAAAAAAAGAAAAACTAAAAAGGGCATTGTGAGAAGCTAAAGTTGTAGTTCTGTAACTCCATTAGGGAATGGTCAGAACATAATATGACACCAAAAGGAGCATATAATTGGGGAAATTCCTCAAACATAAGTGATTAACCAATATTTTGTCAAGTTTTTTCCTACTAAAGAATCTCCCATGTTGCTTTTTATTCCAAGTAAAGAGGTTACCTACAATTTTCAAATCAAGTATTCCTAGCCTTTTAACAACATTTTCGTGCTCCTTGCCAATACTTGTCTATTTAACCCTCTCACCTTAAGCTTAATTAGGTTGGAGGACACATTTAAAGTCACTAACTAACACCCAAGGCTTGGACATAGAGTTATGTATGGTAGATAGATCCTCTCAAAGTTTGGCTCTTTGGAATTTAAAGTTGGAAGCATATATGATGGAGATATCAAAGAGAATTCCAATGCCTTCCATCTTACATGTCATATGGATGAACTAATCAAAAATGATTAAAACTGTGGTTTGGATACATTCCTTTATGCATAGACTATTCTGCCATTATGATGATGCTCATAATCGGATCCAAAATTCCAATTAGTCTTTAAAAAACTCATATGATCTTAGAGATTATGGGTTTTAATCTTGGTCTTCAAGAGTCCCAAAATAACAAGTTCTTTTTTCCAAAATAAGATCCTTAATAGCTTGTCTTTGGGGGTTTATGTTATAAAAAAGCATATTAAATGGGAATAACTTGGAGTTAAGTATAAAAATAACTAACTAGCATCTTATTTTATAGTTGACAACAACTCGAGCTTAGATCAATTTTTTTTTCAAATTCAATTGAGACCTGCTCTAAGTCCAAGAAATTCTTATATAAATGTAGTTTGTTAATTTTTTTGCTCCAAAAATTTTAACATATTGTTTTAATGTCAAGTTGTAAAAGTAGTTACTAATTACGTTCTTATATGAAGTTGGGTGCTTTGGAAGAAGCCATATGGACATTGTCCAACTCCTTTGCTCCATAAATTCCTCGCTAGTGCTACTCTCACAAAAGTTGCAAGAAGCACTAATAGCTAAAAAAAAACTCTTCCATAGGTCAATTTCAATCCCAAAACGAAAAAAAAACTCTATACCAACACAAGAAAGATGTCGTCAACAAGAATGAATTTCAAATTAATAACAAGAATGAATTTCAAATTAACACAAAAATAAAATCCAAAACATGACAAAGGACAATGGATCAAATCCAAGAAATTGAGAATCAACTGAGCCGAAATCAAGTTGAAACCATCACAAAACAACACATTTAAAGAATGAAATCATATCTAAAGTGCAACAAAAATCCAAGAAGAAACTAGCAGAGATTTTGGAATAAGAAAACAAAATTGAAATGGAAAAAAAAAACTTTCAGGTGCAAGTTAAGACTTGATTGGGTGCAAGATTTGAGTCAATTACAATTAAGAGCAAAAAAGATAGCTTTGTGAACTCTTTTCTTGGTCAAAAGACAAAATTAAAATATAATATAATAGATAATTCAAGTTTCAAAATGGATTTAAAGTGATATTAATCTCGAACTGATCTAAAATTTAAATAAAAAAGACAAATTTAATTTAAAATCCAATCAATTTAAGCAAAATCCATTAATTTCAGGTTGATCCATTTTTGTTAGCCTTGTGTTAGCTCAACTCGGTCTATAAAGCTTAATAATGCGGATTTCTTTTACTTTGTAAATAGACCGAGGTTATTATTATGACAAATTTGCCCGATTCGAGAAGGAATTGCCACCACTTAGGACTAGTGTGAAGGAATTCCCCGTACAAGCTAAAAAATAATCATTACTAATAATAAAGATTTCACTATAATAATTTGATTTCTTATGTAGACTATAAGTATATCGGTTTCCATTATTAGTGAACTTAATTAGCGTTTTGCGTTGTAAGATACAACTCATATACGTTTGGTAAAGTTGGAATCCGAAACCATTATGATGTTGAGTTTTGTAGACATTATAAATCCGTCAATACAAACTCCAAAGAATGGGATCCACGTTTTTCCTTCTAAAATTTTCGTAAACCACTCCATTTTTTTACTCTCATCCTTCTGTATATAACGCATCATAATACAGATCATAAAAGCTACGGGCATAATTAATCCAAGAATAGACAGTCTTGGCGCAACAAAATAATTTTGAGAACTTTTTTTGTAATTTTTTATTTCTTGAAATCAAGATTTTTTTAATTTTATAAAATAATTAACACATAATTATAATAAAACATGAATCAAAATTCGTATTTTATTCCGAAGTTTCATCCTCATCTTTTCTTGTTGTATCCTGTGAATCGCTTTCAAAACGAATCCATCTTAATCACAATAGTCACACAAATGTTTAGCTTCTAACGGTATCCACAAAATAGGTTAAGAGAATTCTGTAACTCTTACAGAGAAAGGTAAGCAAAAAGTACATACTTCATAGAGCTTAAGACTATTTATAATAAGTTTTGGACGTTTTAGTAATTTAAATGAAATTAAATTCTAATTCCAATTATACTTTAATTAAAATTACAAAT
Organism: Erythroxylum minutifolium; assembly: GCA_027123815.1. Taxonomy (NCBI): domain Eukaryota; kingdom Viridiplantae; phylum Streptophyta; class Magnoliopsida; order Malpighiales; family Erythroxylaceae; genus Erythroxylum; species Erythroxylum minutifolium. Next base: position 28,442,317 of record JAOTJB010000002.1, read on the forward strand.
AATTCTAATTAAATACTAATTATGCCCAAAAAAGATCTAATATCTCATATTGATCCTTATTTATTATATATCTCATTTTTAATCATAAAGTTTTTGAAATTTTACATTTAAGTCCAACTTGATTAAAATAACTTTGCATTCTATAACTCATTCTTTACATGAGACTCATTAGGTTCCCAAATATATTGATAAAGATTATAAATTATAATCTTAATTGTAATTCATAAATAGAATTATCTTTAATTCTCCAATTAAACAATTTATAATTATAGATCAAGATTAGCGTCTAGCAACGCATCATGACTACTTAAATATTTAAGAATGTCAAAATAGTTTTGACTAACCTTTTTATGCATGATTTTTTTGCATAATTCAATCTTTTAATCATACAATGTTTCGATTAGTCATAGAGCATGAAATTAATGTCTACTATATATTAATTTTAATCATATTAGTTCTCTGTCATTAGCTATTTATTCAAATAATGACATTTGTAAACTATTTACAAAGTGTCATTCTACCTTGGCCTAGAGTTCTTGAATTAATGCTAATAGAGAACAATGGAACATTCTCCCTAATTATTTTAGGGTGATGAATTTTATATTGATCACATAATTACTTCCATATAGTTTATGTTATATCTAATGACTATCGATTGATCGAATCATGATTAAATAAGTTATATATAGTACTAAAATATAACAATTCTTATACAAGATAACTTTAAAAATATCTTATAATGAAAATTTCATAAATATACAAATAATATTTTAAATAAATTTTTCATATCGAATCTGTTGCTTCAAAGGGTGTCCTTTTCTGTTTCTAGTTTTACATGAATGAGAACTAGAGAGTCGCCAAGTGTATCCATTGAATTAATGACTGATGAAATTCCGAGTCAGAAAAAAGAGTGAAGGTGTGATAGAGATAGTGAAGTGCACCTGGATGGTCAATACAAACTCTTCGGAGAGCGACCCGGCTCTTTTCGGTAGACATTTCCTTGTCAGAATCTTCTTAGCGCTTTCCATTTTATTATTCGGTCATGGAATGCCCCTTCACCGCTAGTTAGAGGGCCCACCTCTGAATAAACCCATGAAAAGATATGGATGTCTTAATTATATCTCCTCAAAACTTAGGTTGAGTTAGAGTTACTCCCCCAAATACTGTTTAAATATTACTTTAGTAAGAGGATTAAATCCAGTCCAAGATTTTAAATATAGGATTGCGGCTAATAGGGGATTTTCACAATAACTATGGCAAGATCAAACAACCAATCGTTTTATTTCTGACAACCTCAACTCAGCCGCTACTTAAAACTCTGCTCTCTCACTTATTCCTAAAATTGTAATAATAGGATTAAGTCAACACGTTTCTTTATTCTGGCAGCACTGGTATATAAAGCTTGAGGTTGACATGCCTGAGAAAAATTTGAAGTGGAAGAAAGTTATAATTTAAATTCCAGGCTTTTAATAAATTAGGCAAAATGAAGTAAAAATGGAGATAGAACCAAGCGTTTTCTCTCGACTGCAGTTACTTCCCCACTTTCGGGATAGCTTGACCGGAAGTACCGAAGACGGATTTGTTTGCCATATTTATCTGCTTTTCAGAGGATGGCTGCAATACCAACGTTTGGCGAATGTTGCCAGGAGGTTATATAACCGAAACATTAATTGTAAGCCATGCGTGTCGGAATAGGTGGGGCCAACTTTTGGTTATTAACATTACTGAGTCGAAAATAAATGTTTTTGATTCATGGTATTGATGTGATTGTGATATTTTTTTTGAAAATAATGGAGAGAAGTGTTAACAATTGATTAGAAAGTAGTTGCCTGCCTATAATAATAATAAAAAGAAAGTAACAGATAGAAGAAATTTTAAAGTTTAGTAATAAACTCGCATTAATAGCATAAGGGTACTAACATTGCAGTTGCATGTAAACTAAACAAGAGATGTAGGAAAAGAAAACACAGTGAGAAAAAGGGAAACCGTTTTTGTTTCCCATCTATGGCAGAGTCGAGTCGAGTCAACTTCTTCACACCTATGTGAAACTTTGACAAAACCCTAGATTTTGCTAAAACAGGGAATTTGACCGCATCATTTTAACTGCTTTTATTATTCTCAAATAGCCCAAGCCTGTAATCAGCCAATCTTGATTTGTAGGCAGAGACTTTGTATTCACACCATGTGAATTCCTTGTATAGGCTGACTTCTCCTTCTGCCAGTAGAGAGGGTAAAGGTGCTATCTTTTCACTCAAAGGTGGACCACCAAAGTAAATCATGGAAATTCTTGGTTTCATTGTGTCAGCCATAACTCTATGCTTCACACTCCTAAACCTTCCATTAGTTATTACCTGCATAATCACACATGCCAATCAATTTTGGGAAAATCAAATAAGTGCGCAAGGATTACTTCTTTTTTTTTTCCTAGCCCAGGTCCCCAGGTATATTTCATAAGAAACTGAGGTGGGTCCAGTAGAAGACCATCAATGGGAATTTAGAAGAAAGATTCTTTTCCACCAATTCTAAGGTACTAGACTGGACTAGTTCAGAGAGACAGAGAGGTTGTGACAAAAAAGAAAAGAAAACCCAATAGTATTACATATAAAATAACTTGGTTACAAAAACAAAAAGACATGTTCTTGTTAGACTAACAATAAGGGAAGTTTACCTGTAAAGCATCTCCAACATTGATGAAAAAAGAGGTCTGATCAGGTGGGACTGAAACCCAAGTCCCATCTCTGGTACAGATTTGCAGGCCAGTTGTGTTGTTGGACCTTAGGACAGAAATTATCTGAGGGTCAGTGTGCTCCCCAAACCCAACCAAATTTCTACCACTCAACGCTTGCAGTTCTGGGCATGGTGGATAGTAGTTCAGCCTGAAACACGAGTCACTCTTCTCATCTCTTAGCAACTTACTCAACACATTCCTAGGCTCTATCCCCAAACCATCAGCCATCAATTCCACTACTTGGAAAGCCATTCTCTTGACTGCCAATACGTAATCTTCCACAGCAGAGCTACATAAATTCCCATAAAAGAAACTCAATTACGGCAGAACTTATTGCATTGAAATCTTTTAATTAACGTATCGACTAATAACTCATTGACCCTAGAAGAGAGAGTCATTAATTTTAGTATCCTTGTAGATACTAACCGGAATTTTTGTGGACTTCCCTGAAAAACGGCGAGGCTTTTCTGGGAGGTGACTTGGGGGTTGGTGTTGAGTAGGAGATATTCAACCCAACCAATGTCACCATTAGGGCCAATTCTCTTGTCTCCGTAGCCAAAAGGGTCAGCAGGGCCAGCCTTGTCCTTGTCGGACTGAGGGAGGTTAAAAAAATTTAAAGCTTGAGTTTCCAAGTTGATCATGGACTCCAATGAGACTCCATGATTGACCAACTTAAAGAGCCCAATCTCCTCACATGCCTTGACCATGAGGGTCTTTGCGTCGGGGTCTGCGAGGTCTATGACGGGAATCTCGGTGGACAAGTTGGTGGGCTTGTATGTTTTGATCAAAGAAAACTGGTCTAAAGCTGGCTGGGAAAGAACAACCATGATTTTTGGTATTGAGTTGCCGAGGAAGAGAGGAACAGAGGAAGAGAGAAATGAGAATGACAGTGAGTGTGAGTGTGTGTGTGAGTTGATTAGATAGTAGGAGCAGAGGGTGGTGCGATGGGAGGATATAAATTGGCAAGTGTAAGTGGGAGGGAGAGAGAGCTAAATGCTGCACCAGAGACTGATAAAGAGGGGCCAGAGGCGTTAACAACAATAGCAGGATGCGTTTGGGCCTGTATCACGGTGTGCCTCAATTTCCTTTTCTTTTTTTCTTGCCTCCAGTAATATGTGAACATTTCCTATTACTTTATTTTTTTAATAATTAAATAAAGGTTCGATGGTAAACTTTGTGAATTGATCAGATAAGTTCTCCATCCCTTATCCAAACATATTTTGTTTAATTATTATTACGCCTAACTCCCAAGATTATGCATATGCTTGACATGTAGGAAATTAATTTTCTTTCCAATTTTTCACTTTTCTTAAAATGAGCAATTCCGGAAGTAGCCAAAAGGTAAGGAATACGAATAATGAAATTAACACAGAAAAAGCGAAAGGATATATTCACATTATATGTACGGGTCTTACTTATCCCTATCTTGACCTGAACTCCTTACATTTCAGATGGAAAGTATATATATACATGTAATTTACACTTAATATCTTTTTTTGAGAAGTAATTTCCCCTTTATATCACTCGCAAGTAGCAAACCAATAAGCCTACTACTATTTTGGCAACTTAAGGCTGTTAAAGCCAATAAAATAGGTTAAGCTATTAAACCAATTGTGTTTTTGTTAATCTGATTAGAATGACAGATGATTGCAATTAAATAATAAAGTGTCTTAACTATAACTATTTGCTAAAAGATCATTTCATACAAAGAGGAAGCAACTTATTGTATTTACCCAAAATGGTCCTTTCTCTAAAGACGAAATTGTCGATATAAGAACACTTGTAGGCATTCTAGTTACGATTTTTCGTCATAGTTTGACCTTGTTCCATTTTTTATTCCATCATAGAGCCATTAAGAAGGGTACAAGTGTTTCACTCAGATATTGTTTAACATTGCTTCCTGTTTTAAACAAAAATAATAGTGTAACATGATAAAGCATTTGCCTAAGTGAATGTGATTGGCGAGTCGTCGTTTTGTCCCAACATCCAAGAGCTCTTCCTCTTGCCCACTTAATTATTAGAACTAGACGTATGTTTTAGCTATACCTTTCCCATTTGACATGGATGTCGTGAACTAGATTCATATGCACTAATATCCTGATCGGTTGGATGCTGTATATCTTACAGAATATACTCTAGATAATAAAGAAAATGCTATTCAACGTACAAAGACATATACTAAGCTAGTAGAAAGGAAAATACAAAGAAATATACTAAGCTCGTGCCATATATTGTTAATTCTATTTGATATCTTAATTCACTGCTTAATTTAAAGTGTTATACCAATGATGAAAGCCTAAAAGTCATGCGTGGGTACGTTTTAGGCAAACTCTTCAGGGGTTTGCTTTATTACAAATAAGTTTATTATATTAAGAATATCCTTGATTGCTCACAGTAGATGGATGCATTGATAATCCAAATGATAGAACTTTAAGTTTGGATCATATAATATCTTATTCAATCTTAGCACGAAAAATGATGAACATCATAGACGATTTAAAATAGACCAAAGCTGTGATGATACTTCCTAATAAAAAATAATATATATTGAACATTAGATAATAAAAGTGTCATCTTCTAAAAGGCGTATATATCTATTTAGTATTTATTGCCGTCCAACGGATATCACACTCTGACATGTATTCTAGCGGGCAAGCAACTACCAAATCAAGATTTTCCATTGACTAACTGGAAAAGAATGGGCAAAGACAAGAAAATTATGCAATTACAAAGCCACACGGCTTTCTTAAAAGAATGTGGATCCTATCCCACTTATCTTTTTTCACAAAATCTTCCCTTATTTTTTAAAAATGATTTAGACATTTTTTTATCATTTCGAAGCCAACTTCTTTATTAGTTTAGTACAAAATTACGTACTATTAGATCTTTTTAAATCATCGACGACAGGAGGAAGAATATGATACATTCTTTGTCATCGGTAATTAATTTACAATTCATGTCTCGAGTACCTCCACTTACAATCCTTTCCGTTCGTTCCATGATGGAAATGTTCAGAGGGACAGTTCTGTTATTATTGTTCATTTCGTTACCCATATTGCTTCAACTATTCAATTTGTTAACCTATTGTTTGTATATATTATTATTATTATTATTTTCTTCACTCCTATGCAATTGAGACTTCTCTTTTAATTAATAAAATATTGTTGTAGTTACTTAAAGTGAATCCTTTCACATCAACAAGTGTCATAGACCCAAGTAAGAAAATGGAAAGTTAACATAAATTCAATAAAACCTTGAAGTGAAACCTCTTCTAAATTGTTCGTCCCAATTCTTGGCAACTTCTAATTGTTTGCATATCGTCGAAAGAAAGCACAATAATGTTCTTGGAATATTCTCCCACTTTTCCTTATGAGATATAGTCTGAGCTCGTGAACTTAAAGCCACAAGAGACGAGAATTATTGCCTATTGCTTATATTAATAAAATTTTTGTCAGTAAAGTTTTTTTAAAAAGTTTCAAATTTGATATTCTTAAAGAATTGTATTTTAATTTTTAAAAAGTCATTTATATTTAAAAAGTACTTTTAAATTAAAACACTCATTTTTTAAAAAATAACTTTTGCAATAAAAAAAATACTTTTTTATCTTTCAAAAGCTGAAACAAACATGCGCATTGATACTTATTAAATTAGTTATATCAATTTTAAAAAGCTAACATAGCTGAAGATTTGGAAAATCAAAATATAGAATATGAGCAATCTGAAGATATCTTAATCCACGTGTATTTTACTAATTATAAGATGATTTACACCATAAAATAATCTCTTACTCGATTCTACGGATGTTTTTCCCTCTCTTTATTTATTTTACTCCTTTATTTTTGGTCCAGATCTTTCTTTCTTGTTTGATTGTTATTTAGATGAGATTTTTCTTTGTTGGACAATTTTGTCCTTTCTTATTATGTTGGACAACTATTAATTATATTTTTAAACTTTTCAATAGTTTATCAGTTAAGTTACATTATTTGATCCAAATAAGGGTAATAAAGTGGCTTAATAAATGATCTAAATTAATGGGTCGAAGTCTAGGAAGAAAATGAATCTCGATTATTGTAGACCGGACTCATATCAGGCTTGTGATGAGGAAACTCAATATAGAAGCTATATATAAAGGAAGGCTTGTGATTGGTTAGTGCATACGACGTCCTCCCACGTGGCTCCACTGGGTAACGGATGCAGTTGTATGTGTCTCATGCAGCCAATTATGGTTGCGGCGCGGATGATAGCGATTCGGACACGTGGAGGCATGTGTATTAAATACAGTGAAAGCGTGAGTGCACGTGGGGGCGCGTGTTAGACGCTTATGGAGCGTTGTTACAGACGCGTGCATTAGCGTGATGCTTGCTGACGTCAGCGCTACAATGCTGTTGACGTCATGCTGACATCAGCACCAGAAATTGTTTAAAAAAATTTCAGAGTTCCCATAAAGTTGCCTCGGGTCCTTTTGGGTCAGCTTTCAGGTCGGGGAAATTTTTTAAGTAATTTTTTAATTTTTCTGGATTTATTATATTAGTAATTGGATTCTGGAAAAAGGTTTTAAAGCTTTTTTAAGCTGATTTTGAGTGCATTTTCATGCTTCGAACTGCATAAAGGAGACACTTAAAGTTTTATGTCTCATGTGGTAGGTTCAGTATTAAAGAAAGTACGATAGTCACTCTCATTAAGAATTTTTTAAATAAAATTTAAAGACGATGTTTTCAGTATTAGGATATGACTATTTGACTATGCGTTTAGTTTTTACATTTATAGCTGATTTTCACATACATTATGCCCATATAGAATATGAGGATGACATAAAGATGTATCCCTTGTATTTGTGGACTTTCTAGGGTATTAATAAGGATGTAGTCACTAAAGTGGCCTTTCAAGTCAGTGTTTTGGATTGATCTGCTTACATGTTGATAGATGTCTCTGGCTTTATGTTTGGTTATTCTGTCCAAAGGTGTTAGCCTTACATAGAGTTTTGAGATGTTTATAAAGGAATTAGATGGAGGAAAATCGTTGCTTAAATGATCTATTCACCTAAAGATGGTAGTGTCATGAGGGATGATGGTTTGTACTCTGGTCACTTTTATGTGGGGGTTTAATTATGTTTATTATGTATTAAGCCCAAAGGTATTTCATAATATGTGTGATTGAATTCTTGGTATAGATACTGCTTTAAGTATCGTTGTTATCCTGTATTTATACTAATATTTACATTGTATTTTCTAATTTGTAGTCACCTTTTCTGTAAACAACAATGCTATTATGATTGAGACCTTAAATGGTTTCAATTTCAAAAAGTCGAAGAAGGATATTGTGTTTGCCCTGTAGATGGTTGAAGTCAACATAACGATGCATATTGAGAGGCCTTCTCCACTTACTAATATTAGCTCAGAAGCTGATAAAGCAGCAATGACAATCTGGGAGCAATCAAATAGGATGTACTATTTGACCATCAAGAGATCGATCCCAGATCATCTGCTCAATGGTCATATCGAAGAAGTTTATGGATAGCATTTCCCAAAAGTACAAAGTGTCTTCTCATACGGAGCATAGCACCTTAATTAAAAAGTTGTTCTGTATGAGGACTATAGGAGAAGGAGGCGTTAGAGAATACATTATCAGGATGGTTCACCTTCAAAGTAAGCTGAAGGCACTTGATGTACCTATTCTTAACATAGTACATCAGGCACCAAATACTCTTACTCGAGAGTTTGAGATGTTGGCTACCTTCTACATCTCTCAGGATGAGGCATGGGACATCAATGCCTTGATTTCTCGGTATCCTGCAGTTGAGGGGAAGATTAAGAGTTCTCCTCATACAGTCCTATTTGCAGTTGCCAAAGATAAGGGGAAGGCTAAGCCCTAACAGCCTAAGGGTAAGAGTAAGAAGCTCAAATCCTCTCCACATATTCAGACTGGATAGTCTAGTATTGCTAAAGGCCCACATGACATAAATGTAAGAGGTGCTTCTTTTGTAAAAAAAAGGGGCATAGAAAGGCCGATTGTCAGAAATACAAGTTGTGGAAGGTTAAGCAGGAACTATCAGGTAACTCCTCAACCTATATGATTCATAAATCCAATGTAGCTATAACCACATCAAGTTCTTGGTGGTTAGATAGTAGAGCTTCTAATCATATTATTTCCACAATGCAGGGGTTCACATCCAGGAGAAGGTCGACTGAATGAGGGGAGAAGCTGATGGTCACAAAAATGAAGAGATGGATGTTTTGTTTGTAGGAGATATAGGCTTGAACCTCAATATGGGGTTTGTATTAGTTTTACGAGACACGCTTTATATACCATCTTGTAGACAGAACTTGATCTCTGTATTAGTTTTGGATAAAGAGAGCTATCGTTTTGTATTTGATACTTCATTTGTAAATACTTATATTAATACAAGACATATTAAAATTGCCTTCTTATCCTACGAATTATATAGAATGCGTCTTACTCCTAACAAAATGTATGCCTCTTCTTTTTTTGCTACACCTGTTACTCGAAAGAGAGCCTTCATAAAGGAAACATCGTATATGTTGTAGCATAAACATCTTGGCCACATTTCCAGGGAGAGGGTTGAGAGATTGATAAAGGATAACATTCTCCCAACTCTAGACTTCAGTAATCTGGAAACATGTATCGATTGTTGTAGGGGTAAGTTGACAAAGATAAAAAAAAGGGGTCAACTCGTGTTTCTAGTTTATTGGACCTCATACATACAGACGTTAGTAGTCCCTATATAGTCACGTTATGCAATGTTAGATTTTCTGACGTTTATAAATGATTATTCCCGCTATGGATTTGTGTTCTTGCTTAAAGAAAAGTCTAAAGTTCTTGATAAGTTCAAGATCTTTAAGGCTGAGGTTGAGAACTAATTGAAAAAATCAATAAAGATAGTCAGATCTAACAGGGTAGGGGAATACTATGGCAGACATGGGGTTGCAGGACAAAAAAAAGGTCCGTTTGCTAGGTATTTATAATCAGTTAGAATAGTGACTCAGTTCATTATGCCAGGTAGTCCTGAGAAAAATGGTGTGGTTGAAAGGCACAATCGCACCCTAAAGGACATGATGAGGTCAATATAGAGCAGGACTAACCTACTCGAATACCTTTGGGGCGAAGTCATCAAGACGACATTGTTTGTCTTAAGTAGGGTCTCAAGTAAAATAGTGCCAAAGATGCCTTTTAAACTCTAGGTTGGAAGGAAACCAAGCCTTACACATATTCGTGTATGGGTCTGCCTAATGAGATAAAGATATATAATCCTCATGAGAGCAGATTACAATCTCGTTCTACTTGTTGCTATTTAGTAGGTTATCCTGACCACTCTAACGGCTACAGATTTTTACTGTAGAGAAGGAGGGGCCAGAATAGTAAAATCATTGATGGCTAAGTTTCTAGAATACAATATCTATGATGAGGGAGGATCATATCATCCTTTAGGACGGATACTACGATTATTACGTATCCACCTATCATACAGTCAAGTCCAGTGGATGAAAGTCTAAGTACCATACATGTGCAAGCACAAGGACCTATATCTGTTTAGGAATAGGTTTCTGAGGTACAAGAACCTATGCGATTGTGCAGATCCACCAGAGAAAGGCTATGGATGTCAATGGGTCAGGCCGTTATCTCAGCCCGCCAATGGGCCGACCGGCCCGTGGTCGGCCCGTTTATATTTTTTAATATATAAAATTACAAAACGGAGTCGTTTTGGACAAAATAACGCATTTTGTCAGGCTGGGCCTAAAATTGACATCCCTAAAAAAGGCGACCTGCTATCTCATCAAATTATATAGTTTATTTAGGTGAGCAAAACTATGAAATAGGACATATTATGGATCCAGTTACTTTTCAGAAGCCATTTTTGGACCCCATGCATACTTGTAGTGGGAAGCAATGAAGGATGAGATGCAATCTATGAGGCATAATATAGGAGCTTGTTGATTTACCTCAACATTACAGGCCTATCAGTTGCAAGTGATTATTTAAAACGAAGAAGGACACACAAGGTTAAGTTGAGCGGTTTAAGGCGTGTTTGGTTTCTAAGGGATTCACTCAGAGAGACAGAGTTGACTTCAATGTTACCTTCTCTCTTGTATCCTCGAAAGATGCATTTAGAGTGATTATGGCAATAGTAGCTCATTATGACATGGAGCTACAGCAGATGGGCTTTAAAATCGCTTTCCTGAATAGTGACCTTTATGAGGAGGTATATATAGAGCAATCTAAAGGATTTCAAGATCATGATGCAACTGACAAATTTTGTAAATTGACTAAATCAATATACGGTTTGAAATAAGCTTCCAGGCAATGGTACCTAAAGTTTGATGAGGTCTTGACCTCATTCATCTTTGTGAAAAACAAAGTTGAAAGATGCCTATACTATAAGATTTGGGGGAGCAAAGTTATCTTCCTATTACTGTATGTGGATGATATCTTGCTCGCGTCAAATGATTTGACCATGTTGCATGAGGTAAAGCAACTTTTAGCCAAACACTTTGACATGAAGGATTTAGGTGAAGCATCTTTTGTCCTTGGTATATAAATTCATCGGGACAGATCTCAACACTCATTGAGCCTCTCACAAAGAGCTTACATTAAGCGAGTGCTACAAAGGTTTAATATAGCTGAATGTAAACATGTTGTAGCACCTATCTCTCATGGTGAGAGATTATCTTTAGCACAGTGTCCAAAGAATGAAGCTGAGAGAGAGGCCGTGAGGAATATCCCGTACTCTAGTGCAGTTGGTAGCCTGATGTACGCCCAGGTATGCACTATATGGACATTGCATTTGTTGCTAGACTATCGGGTCGATATCTTGCTAACCCAAGTATAGACCATTAGAATGCGGTAAAACAAGTGTTGAGATACCTAAAGGGTACCAAGGATTATAAGTTGAAATACAGAAAAACCAATGATTTAAACTTCACAGGGTATACAGACTCTGATTTTGCTATGTTTCTGGATGATCGTAAATCCACTTCAGGGTACATTTTATGTTGACAAATGGTGAAGTATCGTGGAAGAGTGTAAAGCAGACACTGGTAACTTTCTCGACTATGCATGCAGAGTTTATTGCATGTTATAGAGTTGCTACACAGGCAGTTTGGCAAAGAAACTTGATTTCTGAATTGTCTGTGGCAGATTCAATAGCTAGACCCATTTAGTTATATTGTGATAATCTTGCTGCAGTGTTGTTCAGGAACAACAACAAGAATATCATAGGATTTAAGCATTTAGAGGTCAAATACTTGACCATAAAGGAGTTGATTCAGAAAAATGACGATGAAGTGGAGCATATCAGGACTAAAAGACTTCACCCACTAGTGTTTGTTAAACATGTATCCAGTATGGGCATGTTAAGGTCCTCAGACAGCAGTAGTTAGTGATCATTATATTTTCTCCTTAAATGTTTGTACATTTTAATGTATTATAACATTATGGTTATTTATTAATATAGATGATCATCTTT
>JAOTJB010000002.1:28489671-28504678 GCA_027123815.1 Erythroxylum minutifolium
GTTTATACACATAATCTGGTTTATCAATGTCTTCAAAACCAAGGGGTTGTTTTACATAAACTTCTTCATCTATAAAATCGTTCGAAAAGGCACTTTTTACATCCATTTGAAGCAGTTTTATATTATGAAAAACAACATATGCAAGTAAGATCCTAATAGCTTTTAATCTAGCTACAGGAGCATATGTTTCATTTTAGTCTATTCTTTCTTGTTGATTATAGCCTTAGGATACTAATCTAACTTTATTACGGGATACCTTTCCTGAATCGTCTAGTTTATTCTTGAATACCCATCTAGTTTCTATGATAGATTTATTGGATGGTTTAGGGACTAGTGACCATACTTTATTCCTAGTAAATTAATTTAACTCTTCTTGCATAGCTAAAATCCAAGCTTCATCTTGAAGAGCTTCATCAATTTTCTTAGGTTCTAATTTAGAAAAAAAAGCTACATTAGCCTCTCTCTTAAACTTAGATCTAGTTCTCATTCCTTCTAATGTTTCTCCTATAATCAGATTTTCTAGGTGAGAATATTTGTATCCTAGTCTTTTCTTAACTAATATTCTTAGAGAGATCTACTAGTTTATCAGATGGATCATCTAGGTTACTAACTACGGGAGCAGATAGAGTTTCATTATCAAAATCATCTCTCTTATCTAAATGAGAATCATCATCAAACTTTACATGCATGGATTCTTCAATAGATTTAGAAACAAGATTATAAACTCTATAAGCTTTAGATCTAATAGAATAACCTAGAAAATAAGATTTGCAACCAAAAGGATGAAAGCAAGAAATATTTGGTTTTCTTCTCTTCCATAACTCATATGGAGTTTTATTTAAATTAGGTCACAGAAATACACTATTTTGAATATAACAAGTTGTATTTACAGCTTCTTCCCAGAAGTACTTAGAAAGATTCATTTCACATAGCATAGTCGTTGCCATTTCCTGAATCATCCTGTTCTTTTTTTCTACAACTCCATTTTGTTGAGAAGTTCTAGAAGCAGAGAAATTATGGAAAATTTCATTCTCTTCACAAAACATTTTGAATTTTTCATTTTCAAATTCTCCACTATAATTACTCCTAATTCCAGCAATAGAAATTCCTTTTTTATTTTGTAACTTTTTGGATAAGACTTTAAAGCATTTAAAAGATTCATCTTTATGAGATAAAAACAATATCCAAAAAAATCTAGTAAAATCATCAACAATTACAAGACCATACTTCTTACCACCAAGACTTACTGTTCTGGTTGGATCAAACAAATCTGTATTTAACAGCTCTAGAGGTCTAGACGAAGTTACAATATTCTTAGACGAAAAGGATGTTTTATCCTGTTTTCCTTTCTGACAACTCTCACAAAAGAAATCTTTGTTAAAACTTGTCTTTGGTAAGCCTCTTACCAAATCATGTCTAATTAATTTGGAAATGTGTTTAAAACTAACATGACCTAGCTTTTTGTGCCAGATCAATTTTTCATCATCTTTTGATATAAGACATGAAATATTTTGACTTTTCGAATCATCTAAGTCAATTTTATAGAGATTGTTTCATCTCTTGGCAGAAAATAACATGGACCTATCCTTCTTTCTAACTAAACGAAAATTTTGATTAAAGGATACTTCAAAACCAGAATCACATAATTGACTTATACTGATTAGATTATGTTTTAAACTATCAACTAGCAGAACATTATCAATAGACGAAAAGGAATCTTTACCAATTTTACCGATCCCAATTATTTTACCCTGCTGGTTGTCTCCAAAAGTTACTGATCCTCCTTGCTTATGTTGGAGGTCTATGAATATAGACCTTCTACCCATCATGTGTCTCTAGCAGCCACTGTCTAAGTACCATTGATGGTGGTTGCTTCTTCCAAGTAAAGAGATCTGTAGTATATATTATGTCCTTCTTAGGTACCCATATTTTCTTGGGTCCTTTGGGGTTAGTCTTATAATTATTCTTAGACTAATAATAATACTGTTTCTTTTTCTTTCTAATAGGAACAAAATTCCTATTACGAAGAACATTTCTATTATAAATTGTATTTCTACCAGAAAAGTCTAAACCATTTTTATTATCTGGATGTCTATAACTTCCAATCATATCATTCATCCTTTTTGTATTCTCTGTAAATTTTGATAAATCTGCTAAAAGAATATTAATCCTTTGTTTTAACTGATTAATCTCCTCAGATCTATCTATAGTTACTTTCTTTTTCATATCGTCTACTTGTTTCTTAAGGCAGATATTTTTTGCTTCTAAGATTTTTTTATTCTTAGAATTTTCAACAAATTTCTTTTTCAACAATCTATATTATTTTAGAATAGCATGTTGAAGATCATTAAAGTCAGAGATTACCTTATCATCGCTTTCACATTCAGCTACTAGGCATATGTTTGCTTGTTCTGATGATTCTGAGATGGATTTAGATTCAGACGAATCCAGATCTTCCCATGTTGCCATCATGTCTTTTTTGTTTCCTTGACTCTTTTTTCGTTTTCTTTTGTGCAAGGGACATTCAGACTTGTAATGTCTTAGTTTATTACACTCACAGCAGATGATAGAGTTTTTCTCATTCTTCAAATCATCTTTGCTAATCTTTTTTAAAGAGGAGTCTTTATTCCCCTTTGTTTTCTTTTTCCACATCCTTCTAATTTTTATTGAAATGAAAGATAATTCATCTTCATCTTCACTTAAATCTTGATCAGATTCACTGGCATCATCATTTTTAATTTTTTCAATCTTTAATGCTTTTGAAGACATGCTTTTATTTTTCTCCATTGTCTGATTCTTCTGACTAACCTTCAATGCAATAGATTTGTCCCTTCTGGGTTTATCTTCTGCATCAAGCTCTACTTCATGGATTTTCAGTGAATTAAGCAATTCATCTAGCTTTAGCTTGCTTAACTCCTTGGCCTCTTATATTGCTGTTACTTTGGGTCTCTATCTTTTTGGAAGACTTTTGAGGATCTTTCTAACCTGATCTTGACTATCATAGATTCTCCCCAGAGTTTAAGTATATTAATGATTGTTTGGAATCGTCCAAACAATTGATTAATAGACTCATCGTCTTTCATATTGAACAGCTCATACTGATGAACAAGAATACCGTTCTTGGACTCTTTCACCTAGTTTATGCCTTCATGTGCAATGGCTAATGTGTCCCACATTTCCTTTGCAAATTCGCATCCATAAACCTTATCATATTCACTTCTGCTTAGAGTATAACTTAAAAAGAACTTGGTCTTTAAATTTAATTGAACACGAGCTTTCTATTCAACTGACCATTGGTCACGAGAGATGCTTTCCCCTTCATAGTCTATCGGAATATATGGACCAGTTTCAATGATATCCCAAAGATTAATGTGTGTGGATTCTATGAAAAGCTGCATTCTGTCCTTCCAATAATGATAGTCTTCACTATTGAATGCATGAGGTCTTATGACTGAGGCACCTTTAGCTATAAAAACATGTGATTCAACTATGAATCTGTGTCCTCACTTTGTAACAGTACTTCTTGGAAACTTCGTTCTGATACCAACTGACTTGTTATTATAGAAATCACGTATAATATGTAAAATACACAAGAAGGGGGTTGAATTGTGTTAAATCGTCCAAGATAGTAATCTTTAAAAAACTTCTTGATTTTCTTGAAAGATTTAGACGATTACAAAACAACACACTTATTTTGTTTGAGTAATGCAACAGCGAAAATAGTATCTATTCTTCTAACAACAAGAAATTAAAGAGATAAAGGTTAGAGAATATGACACCGCGATTTATACTGGTTCACCCTTAACCTTTGGGTTATATCTACTCCTCAAAGTTTATCTGAGATTTTACCATCTTTTGTAACTTTACAAGTATTATTTCTCATTTCTAGAGCCTCTTTAGGTCTTTTTCGCAAAGTATTCTTTAGCTACTATCTTAGCCTCTTCAGGCTCTAGCCTTCCCTTTCACTTGACAAGATATTGTTTTAGTTTTCTAAACTCACGTTACAGGTGTTCTTGATCTCGCTTCTTCCTTCTTTTCACTCAGGATATTTTTACAGTGTACTCAATTGATCACAAAATTAGTGTAAGTAAAGAGTTGAGAGTTGAAAGTTAAAAGTTGTTAGTTTTTGTCTATAACCACAACTGATATTTATAGTCTAATTATCCAATGATCGTCTTGAGAAAAATGCTTGTAGAATCATTAGAGATCAGTTATTAGTTGAATCATGCAACCAACTCCAAGTAACTAACTAACTGACGTTGTAGATTATTCTTCAATTATATCATCTTGATTTGATTTGAATGCTTCGTCTTATGTCTTGTGTCTTCGATTCGTCTTATGTCTTCAGTTCGTCTTATGACTTCGCTTCGTCTTATGACTTCGCTTCGTCTTATGACTTCATCTGGTCTTATGACATGTGACTTCGTCCGGTCCATCTTACACTTTGTCTTAGTCAGCTCTTGAATATCATCTTGATTTGATGATTTGTGCTATTTACATTTATCTGCGCACTTAACAAACTCATCAAAATAGTTCACACACTTCTTTTATTATTATTATTTGACTTTCATCAAAATCAATAGAAGAAGTGAAGTCTACTTGACTTAACATATTCTTTTAAAGGTAATACGAATACCTAAGAAAATAAATGAAGGAGACTGAGAATGCGAGACTAAGATATTTCTCAATTATGTAGCAAAATTATTAGCATCATAAGAGAACATGATGATCCATTTCTCTCTAATGATCGTTGTCCTCAAAAGGCTACTAAATTCCTATAAGTATTTTATAAGACAAGAGGTTGACCTATAATTAGTTATATAGAAAAGAAGTATACCATCATCAAATGTTAACTGAATAATCCCTAACCTCTCACATTTACTATAAAACTGAAAAATTCTCTCAATGTATATATTATGTTGGATAATTATTGAGAGAACCTAAACATATATTCTGAAAAGATAGGGGAAAGGGGATCCCTTTACCTTAATCCCCTAACACCCTTGAATATACTAGTGGCTTCACCACTAATAAGCATATTAAAAAAAGTGGTGGATATAAAATAATTGACGATAACTGCTTGATTGACTATATATTTGCTTTCTAATGCTTAGTGATTAATGTTATGTTGTGCTTAAGATACTTATTTTGGTTCATATTTTGTTTTAGGTACAAGTTGGAGGAATAAGAACTAACATCAACTAAAAACATATCCTTGGGTTTATTTTATCAATGCTTGATCTTATTTGCCTTAATGGAATAAAAAAGGAGATGTTTAGGGTGAAAACAGGATAAGGAATGTAAAAAATGGAGTTGCTACAACTTACATGCTTACGTATATGACATATACAATCTTGTATAAAAATGTTTGGGTTATTGGATAGGTGTAGGAGCATGAAAATAAAGTTTTAAGAAGCCCTACAACCTAAATGGTCATGTGGGGGACCTACAAGACTGTGTAAGTGAGGTGCATAGCCAAGATATTATGAACATGTATATTAATGTTTTTTGGCAAAATTATCATACGCAATCACTTACATGCATATATAGCTAACCTCTTAATTTTAAGTATAAAAGGGTATAAAGACATGAGTGACTTAAAAGGAGGTAGAAGCCTTCCCTTTTTGAGAGTTTTAAGGAGTTAAACTTAATCTTTCAAGTTTAATAAGGAGATCAAGGTCGATAAACATGTTTGGGCATTAATCAATCTAGTGATTAATGTTTTAGGATTTATGTATGGATGATTTAGATATTCCCAAATAGATTGTAATTTAGAATCTAAATTGTAATATGTAATTGTTGTACATCTGATTCATTTGTAGTAAACTAATGGTCGAGCATCATTAGGGATAACATAGCATAGGTTAAATGACCTGAGCTTACTTGGTTATTGTTTAGATTAACCTATTTTCTTATTATGTAATGCAATTATGTCACTAAATCAAGAGAGCTTATTTTAGGTTATCTGATAGCTAGACCTAATTAAAGAGCTTGTTTTAATTAGTTACAACTTGAGGGAAAACTGAGATTAACAAAGCTTATTGCTAACTTACAATTAATAGTTTCAAAGAGAGTTATAAAAAAAATTATGATTCATTGTGCATATTCGTGTGAAGGTTGAGATTAAACCATAAACTAGATTTAAAACATATTGATAAATCCTAACAACTTTGTACTATTTCATTTTATTTATCTCCAATAGTTTATTTTTGCTTTATTTTCTTAATTAAATTTGATCAAAACTCCCCAACCAATCATAAACACTAATTTATTTATTACAAAATGTAGATATACAGTCTTTATAGATACAATCCTTTCTTACCACTACTATACACTTAGTTTTGTAAAGTTAGTTTTATTTTTTAGGATGTTCGACACATATTATAAAAGGTTCAGGAAATCTAAGAAACCTCAGAGAATGGTTAATAAATGTTCAATTAACAATATTAAAAACTTTGTGAATATCATTTTTCATAATGCAATTCCTCACTAAACATTAAAGATGATAGTTTTTGAACAAGTCTTGGGAAATCAAGACATTATCACAAATACTCCTTCCCTCTGTAAAATTTGGTGTAACATCATCTATAATAAAGTGTAAACTATTCTTAAGTCTATAGGAGAAAATATTAGATAATATATTATAAGAGGTTTTGTAATGTAAGATTGGATGATACATCTTACACGATTAGGTTTCTTAGGGACCAGAAAGAGGTAGGTTTTGTTTGAAGAATTTAGCATCTTAGAGTTAAAAAAAAAACTCTAGAATAGCCTCATAAGTATATGTTTTAATAATCCCCTAAGATTTTTTATAGAAAAAGGAATTAAACCCATCGAATATTGGAGCTTTATTAAGATTAAGGATAAAGATCACTTTCTTAATTTTGTCAATGGAAATAAATCTTATTAAAAGTTTACATTGGTGACTAGTTATCAAGCTTGAAATTATTGAAGAGATATCTAAGTTTGTAGAAGTGCAATTAGCGGAAGAACCTAAAATTATTTGGAATTATTCCTTAGCATGGATTAAAAGCTTAGATATCTAAGTTTGTAGAAGTGCAATTAGTTGAAGAGCCTAAAATTATTTGGAATTATTCCTTAGCTTGGATTAAAAGCTTAGATTGTTTATTAAGCACATACCCATCCTCATTCCTCACTAAAACAATCCTATTCCTATTTCTTATAGACAAAGGAGATCCATAGAAGAAGCCCCAGAAAGCTCCTTACTTCAGCAAGTCTAGGAAAGGGGAGATAATGTAGGTCCCCTCATTAGTGGCTAGAGGAAAGAACTAAAGAAAAGAATATGAAGGTTCACCTGAAATACAAATCCATTTGAGATTAAGGGTATTAGTCTCAGGTTTTCTAAGAGGATAAGTTAAGGACTAGAATGGTTAGGAGATTAAGGGTTATGGATCATTGAAGAGGTGTTTGAGGATGAGGAAGGAAGTAAAGGCAAATGTAGAAGGGGTGTCTAATGACTAAAGAGATATGGCCTATAGCTTAGAAAAGAAAAAAGAAGAAAAAACAAACTAAGAGGTTAAATGTTAGACACTAAGAAGAAAAATATATTAGGAGTAAGAATGGGTTCTTAATAAAATAAAAACAAAGTTCATGTTGGTTAGAACTTTAAAGAAAAGTGAGAGCCCTAAAAAGGTTGCAGTTTTTTTCCTTATTTATAAATGTCCTTATGTTTCCATTGTTCCGTATTAAGTAGAAGGAGTAACTAAAAGCATACATGAATATGGCAAGGTCTTCTATACAATGGTAGTGAACATATAATTTATTGCATATATTTTGAATTTTTATCCAATCGTATTTGGAATTTGAAGATTTAAAGAACAACTAGCTAAGGGATTTATCTCCTTGGATGCAGATTTTTCATTCTTTACTAGTATTATATATTGTTCTCATCTTCTTATTGATGGATAACCAAAGTAAACGAAGTTTTAAGGAGGCCATATCTGAGGCAAGGTATCTTTGATTAGGGAACCTTTTGGTGGTTTGTTTGCATAACAGTATAGAGAGATTTGTTAGAAAGATTTTTGAGTTCTATTTCAATGAAAATGTAGTATCTTGAACTTTAGAGTTTAGGTTATATCCAGGTAAATCATTAATGAGATTTGAGAATTCTTTGAGGTTGCAATTCCAGCAACTACCTTAAATGATGTCCTTAACCCTTGCATGTTCAAACATAATGACGTTGAGAAATTAAAAGCTCGAAAGCTTGTAAAGGGCATTTTTTGTTCTAATCACCAAACCAAAACACTAATCTTATTTTTCAAAACACTAATCTTATAATCTCTCATTTTGAGAATCTAATAGAGAGTTTATATTGTGGTTAATCTAGGTTGCTCCTTCTAAAAGCTTTCCCTTTTCAAGAATTGATTATGCATCCATTGACCCATAAGATCTTAGAGTAGATGGATAATTTTCATATCCTGTTAGATAATAACATTTTTCACTACCTTAATGGAAATAATAAACAAAAACAAAGCCCCTTTTTGACATATACAAAGTAAAGTCACATACTCACCACCTTAACATCTCTCATTAGTAGCCAATCTCTTTCTCTTCATCAAGTCCATCTGAATGTCATATCATCTTTGGCACTATTTCCTACTTAGCTTTCTAACCTGTTGTTGCTTAAGAAGGTCTTTGGAAGGACAAATCTAGGGTTAATGACTTTATTTTGGACTTAGTCTGTCACTATTATGGTGTGTGGTTAGTTAATTGTTTTGTCTTTATTATGTTTGTCGTTCCTACTCACTCTCTTTTACTCTTATCCTTACCATTATCCTTCTCTATATTTCTATCTATATAAATCTAGGTTGCTACTATTTTCATACTATATTTGATTCTTTTATTTGTTTTTATTGCCCTCCCTTAAAAAACATTATTTGCTTTGCATTTAGGTCCTTCAAAGCTTGTAAGTCTTTTTACTTTAATTTTGGATTTCTTTTCATTTACATTGGAAGGCATAAAGGATTAGTTTCTAGTGCTTAATTTTGTTTGTTTCATGCTCCTATTTTTAATCTGGGTACATATGAAATTAGAGCTTTACTCTTGATTCACCATTACATTTGAGTCCTTTTATTATACAAAATTAGATCAAGCTATTTTGGGATATGAGATTTGTATAGTTGATAAAAACATCTACATCTATTTTTCTTTATTTTTCCCCATTATTGGAAACCCTAAGTTTGCCTTTGTTCCTTTGGATTTTATGCGTTGTTGATTTTATGTGATTACTTACTAGTCTTTTTTACCTTTTACATTTGATTTTGTTTAATTTATGGATGCTTAACTGCATAATTAATTTTGTTGTGAATGAAGTTTAAACCTATTCAGTTAGTTTTAGATAATTTTGCATCGATATTTGAATTTTTTAGGTTATAGTTTGATGATGATGATAATTATTATTACTACTACTATGATTACTACTATTACTTTCTACTTCTTCCTAATTTACATAGTTACCTCTTTAATTATTTTGTTCTTAAACTTACTATCAATTTTCTTTATTTTTTCTTTGATTATTTTCTTTCTTCCTTTTTACTATTGCTATTAATTTCCTAATGTGGTCATGTAGAAATGTTTATTGGATTCATATTTTAAGCTACTCTAGAGTTCCTTTTCTATATGGCTTATTGCTAATCTCTCCATTTTTATCTAGCATTATAATTTTTTAAATCTCCATTCATTTTTACTTTTCTTAAGTAGTCTTAGCATTGTTTAGGACCTTGTTATGATTGTCTTGTATAGTTTCTGTTAGGTGTTGAGCTAGGAGTGGTTGTTATAACTACTTATATTAGCACTAAGGCTAGTTCATCAATGATTTTTAGGGCCAGAAGAAGAGAAAATATTAATAGATTATAAGTAAGTTCCAAGAAAATTGGAACACTTTCAAGGAAGTCATTGGAATTAACATAGACTTTAGATAAATATAGATATAGCTTGCATCTAAGATATAAAGTGATTGGGGGCTAAAGCGAAAGAGATCAATGGGTTCAACCTTTGGTATTCAAGAAGCTTGAGGCAAAGGAATGGTTTACATATCTTGGTTGTTAAGGAACTCTTACATCAAATTATGAGGGTAAAAAGGAAAAATAGGATTTTGTCTTTAAAGATTATAGTGAGAAATGTTTTCAACATGGTTTGTGTTTAGAAGAACGTCTAAGTTTCAATTCTAGGAAAAACTATAACGGGTGATTCGACATATCTCCCATAATGAGAAACTTATTATAGGAGGAGACTTTAATGGCTATATAGGGGTGACATTAGATGGGTATTCTTATGCCTATAGGTGTTTTGGGTACAAAAATAAGAATGACAGTGGGAGTGCTCTCTTGGAATTTTTAATAACATTTAATTTGGTGGTAGTCAACTCTATTTTCAAAAAAAAAAAAAGAGGAGCACTTGACAACTTTTAGTGGCAAAACTATAAGGACTCAGATCGATTACTTCATTATAAGGCAAAGAGGTCGACCCAATTATAAAGATTACAAGGTGATACCTTATACATGCTTACCAACTCAATTTAGGTTGTTGGTCATGGATCTTATAGTTAAGGGTTAGAGAAAGAAAATAAGTTCTTATACGTAAAAGAAAGTTAGTTGGTGGAATTTAATAGGGGACACTATGGAACAACTTAGGGATAGAGTAATTCCTAGAGAAGCATGGAAATATAAGGAGAAGCTAAGCAGAAGTGGGAAGGAGTAGCAACTCTTTTAAGGAATGCAGCTAAGGAAATTTTGGGAGTTTTTAAAGGTTCTAGAGTTAGTAAGACAGAGTCTTAAATATGGAATGAAAACGTCCAAGATAAGGTAAAGAGCAATAATTCTACATATAAAGCTCTATTAGATAATAATCAAATAAAAAAAGGGAAGCCAATATAGGGAGTCACAAATTGGTAAAGAGGATAGTCTCAAAAGCCAAAAGTAAGGCCTATAAGTACTTATGTAGATAATTATAAATTAAGGATGTAGAAAAATATATTTCTAGGTTGGAAAGATTACTTAGTTATTCAAATTTTTTAATGTGATCCTCAAGTCTAATAAAATGCCAAATGAGTGAAGCTTTAACACACTAATTCCTCTATATAAAAACAAAAGGTACATCTAAAGCTATAACAACTTTAGAAGCATCAAATTATTCAGTTACACTATATAGGAGAGGGTGATTAAGAAGAAAGTGAGAGAAGGCAAACCTCTATCAGAGCACCAATTTAGTTTCATGCTAGGTAGGTCCACGACAGAAGCCATACATCTCCTTAGATGATTAATGGAATATTATAGGGACAAACAAAGGGACTCACATATAGTTTTTACTAATTTAGATAAGGCTTGTGATAGAGTACCTAAGGAAGCCATGTGGAGGTGTTTAGAAGCTAAAAAAAATTCATGTTGCCTATCTATGAGTTTTTAGGGGTATATATCAATGTGTTAAGACCTAAGTCCATTCTTTTCTACAGTAGTTATGAATGAGTTCATTAAGAACGTTTAAGGGAATGTGTCTTAGAATATGTAGTTTCTTTGTGACATTATTTGAATATATGAAATAAAAGATGGTGTTAATGACAAGCTAGAACTTTGGAGGGATAAACTATATTCAAAAGGCTTAAATTGAGCAAGACTAAGACTGAGTACTTAATGTAACTTTTAGGTCACATGGTTGCATCTAATATGGAGATTAAGATTGGTACTGAAGTTATACCAAAGAATTATTTTAAGTTCCTTGGATTTATAATCCAAAGAAGTCACGAGATACATGATCACATAGTTCATCAATTCAAATTAGGGTTAGGTAAAATGGCAGAGCACCTTAGGAGTTTTATGTGACAAAAAGATATCAATAAAGCTAAAAGGTAAATTCTACTGTTTCATAATTAGGTCAGCATGCTCTATGTGGTGGAGTATTTTCCCATTAAATAGGTGTTGATAGTTTTATATAAAAACTTCTATACTAAAAGTATACAAATCCTAACTCATTTTATAAAAGATATCATTCCCACGAGGATTGACTAGTCACCTGATCTATGCTTAATTGAATATACATTTATTCCACACTTAGTGATTAATGATATGAAAGGTTTATGACATTCACTTTAGTTCATATTTAGATTTAGGTACAATTTGGAAGCGAAAGAGTTAAAGTGAGTCAAAGGCATAATATTTGAGTCATCTTCTTAAGATTCACATTCACTTGTCTTCATAAAACAAGAAGAAGAAGAAGAAGGATTAGAGTAAGAGGAGACAAGGAAAAGCCAAGGAATTGAAGAAGAAAGTTGTCACGGCTATGACAAATTAGTCATGGTCGTGATTGTCATGGGTGCCACATGGTTTGCATGGGCAAGGTGGCTCACAAGCATGACACCATCATACATGCCGGTAAGAAATGGCCAGCTCACTCGAACCTTAACTTTTAGTATAAATACATCATTTTGAAGACAGAAATGGCATGTTTTGTTTAGGGAAATGTCTCTGAAGAGTAGAGTCTCAAGTTTTAAAGAAGAGAAGAGGATGACAGAAGCTCTCATCGTTGGAGAGACCCATGAAGGGTTAGACATCCTGATGCCAATTTGAAGGTGATATCGACACCAAAGAACCTAGTTAAACATATCTTTCATTATTTTTGTTATTCTTTCTCACTTAGGAATTGATTATATTATCCTATGTTTATTGTTTAGGTATTGTGTTAACATGACCTTAATCATTAGGTATTCAGTCTGTAATTATTATGTTTTTTATTAGTGTCAAATCATTAGGGACAACATAACCTAAGTTAAATGACCTGAGCGTGTGCCATTGTTACCTTAACTAATCTGCTTTCTTAACTCTTAATATAGCTGTCCAATTAA
Organism: Erythroxylum minutifolium; assembly: GCA_027123815.1. NCBI lineage: Eukaryota > Viridiplantae > Streptophyta > Magnoliopsida > Malpighiales > Erythroxylaceae > Erythroxylum > Erythroxylum minutifolium. The sequence continues at coordinate 28,502,528 of JAOTJB010000002.1, forward strand.
ATCTAGTGAGTTTATCATAGGTTGTTCGAGTTTAATTAACAAGCATCTCCTAGTTAAACATGACCTAAGGAAAAACTAGGGTTAATAGAGTTTATCGTTGTCCTACGATTAACAGTTGCTAGGAGAGGTAAAAGAACAACAGTTAAATGAAATATGCTTAATTAGGTTAAGTTCGAGATTTAACTAATGAATGGGTCCATAACGAATTCGTCACCTTCATCATTTTTACAATGTTTTCTTTAGTTTGTTTTCATTAGTTTAGTTTCAGTTTATTTTCTTATTTGAAACCAAACCAAACCCCCTATAACCTAAACATCAATTCTTTTTATAACAAAACTAACCGAACACTTTCTTGTTAAGTCAAGAAGACTTTACCTCTTCTATTGATTTTGATGAAAGTTAAATAATAATAATAATAATATAAGTGTGTGAACTATTTTGATGAATTTGTTAAGTGCGCAGATAAATATAAGTGGCATAAATCATTAAATTGATATGATACTTAAAAGCTAAATAAGATGGATCAGACGAGGTGATCAAGTCTAAGACATTAGACGAAGCATAAAGCATAAAGAATATGAATCTAAGCAAGAAGATGTAATTGAAGAATGTGCTAAGAATGTCAATTAGTTGGAGTTGGTTATAGGACTCAACTAATAACAGACTTTATAAGACTCAACAAACAGATTTCTCAAGAAGACTGTTAGAGACTTAGGCTATAAATATTAGTCGTAGTCGTAAGCTTCAAAATTAATTTTGTATGTACAAAAATACTTAGAGAAATTTTGTGCTTAAGTGCTTATGCTGTGAAAAATATTCTGAGAGATAAGAAAGAAAGAAATAGAGTAAATACATTTGTAACATAAGTGTGAAAACTCAAACAATATCTTTTCGAGAGGAAAGAAGGCTACAGCCTGAAGAGGCTAAGGAAGCAAATAAAGAATACTTTGTGAAAGAGACCTGGAGAGGTTCTAAAAGTGTAGAAATAATACTTGAACATTGACGGAGATAGTGAAATCTCAAACAAACTCTGAGGACTAGATTAAGGTTAAGGGTGAACCAGTATAAATCACGGTGTCATATTCTTAACTCTTACCTTTTTAATTTTCTTGTTGTTAGAAGAATAGATACTAATTTTTCTATTGCATTACTCATCAAATCAAGTGCATTGTTTAAACTTGTAATCGTCTGAATTTGTTAAGAAAATCAAGAAGATTTTAAAGATTCATATCTTAGATGATTTAACATAATTCAACCCCCCTTCTTATGTATTTTACATATTATACGTGATTTCTATATTAACAAGTGATTTACTTTAGTTGGTATCAAAGCAAGGTTTCCAAGAAAAACTCTTACAAAGTAAGGATAAAGATCCATAGTTGAATCACATGTTGTTATAACAGAAGGTGCCTTAGCCTCATGACCACCTGCATTCAATGGTGAAGATTATCATTATTGGAAGGACAGGATGTGGCCCTTCATAGAATCCACACACATTGATCTTTAAGATATCATTGAAAATGGTCCATACATCCTAACAAACAATGAAGGAAAAAGCATCTCTCGTGACCACTGGTTGGTTGATCAGAAAGCTCACCTTTAATCAAACTCAAAGGTCGAGTCCTTTTTAAGATGTGCTCTAAGCATAAGTGAATATGATAAGGTTCATGGATGGGAACTACAAAGGAAAGTGGGACACATTAGCCACTACACTTGAAGGTACAAACCGGGTTTAAAAATCAAAGATTAGTATTCTTGTTCATCAGTATGAGCTGTTCAAGATGAAAGATGATGTGTCTATTGATCGAATGTTTGGATGATTTCAAATAATTATTAATGGACTTAAAGCTCTAGGAAGAATCTACGACAGTCAAAATCATTTTAGAAAGATTCTCAGAAGTCTTCCAAAAAGATGGAGACCCAAAGTAACAGTAATACAAGAGGCCAAGGATTTAAGCAAGCTGAGGTAGATGAATTGCTTAGTTCACTAAAAATTCATGAAGTAGAGCTTGATGCAGAAGACAAACCCAGAAGGGATAAATCTATTGCATTAAAGGCTGGTTAGAAGAATCAAAAGATGCAGAAAAATAGAAGTACATCTTCAAAAGCATTAAAGATTGAAGAAATCAAGAATGATGATACTAGTGAATC
>JAOTJB010000002.1:28523465-28537887 GCA_027123815.1 Erythroxylum minutifolium
GCAATTTATTGTACCAACTTGTAATTAAGTATTACAGTTAATTTTGAGAGATTTGTATTGAAACAATTGTATTGTGTGAATTGGAAATGGGCCCAAGTGGCTAATAAAAGTGTTGTGACTTTTCAGTGTGTTGTAATGTGTTCTACTTTCAGTTTAAATAAATAAAGTGTTTCAAAAAGTGGGCACACATAAGTGATAAGTGTAAAGTGTTTTTAAAAAAAATTAAAATTATACTGACTTTTGTTAAGTGATTTTGTTAAGTGATGTGACACGTCACTCTCGCGGGGCACGGATCCGGTTATCACTGTCGATATCGGGTTCGGGTTTTGCGGGAGTGGGGTGTTACACCTGAAATTCGGTTGCAAGTGAGATTATTAAATTGAAGCATTAATACAGAGAAAACAAGCATGGAGTGAAGCAAATTCAGAAAAGATGTGCGGTGCCACAGGGAGGAGATGAAAAAAGTGAGGACTGAACTTTCTGTTCATGCATCTTGAATTCTAGTTGGACCTGCTATAGCATTTTGACTTGATTTTGTTACAGCATTGTTATGTTGTGTTGTGTTCTGACTTCTGAGTCCTAGGGGTTTGTTTATATATTTGCAGGAGAATGCACATATGCATATACTATCACTGAGCCATCAAAAGGCAAAGGCCCAAAAATGCCTAATGGCCTAGACCAGAGGAGGATTTACAGTTTGCCTAATCATATTATGTAGTCTCAAGGGATGAATCAAGATTGGAATGTTGCATTAATAAATAATTAAGCAAAGCCCATTCCAACATGAAGAAGAAAACATACTTGTTTGGCAATCAGTGGATTGTTAGCTGATTTTATTAACGGTTAGCTAATGATGGATTATATCAGCGAATTTGATCAGTAAATAACATCAACTGTTTATTAGAAATGTTTAGTAAAATTAACTGTTTAATATTAGTTGTTTATATATAAAATGACTTATGAGAGCATAACTTAAAAAATTTTATCAGAACGCGAATATTATATCTTAGTATTTTATTGAACATTTTTGTAAGAATTTGAATTTTCAATCCTGATAGTTAGTGATGCAATTAAATAAAAAAAGTGAATTTATTAATCACACAAATTTTTTATTTGTTAAGTAATTTATTTAAATTATATAATTTATAATTATTACGTACATCTAAAAATATAAAATAAGATACACCAATATGTTTTAGAAATAATGAAAATTGAATGCTATGATATTTGTTATAAAACTAATAGAAAATGAAAGAGTTCGAGAGTACAAGAACTAATATCTTCCTTTATACGTCAATGATTGCAATAGAATATAATTAAACAAGCAGGCACCAGATATTCTTTTGATGCTTTTTACTCATGCTACAAAATATTCAAAGTTTTTCTTGTCAGATTCGTACCTCTTTGTATTTTTAAAGCTTACTCACTTCATATGATAGAAACTCACTTCACAAAATGTAGTCTTTGAGGTGTGGGTTTTCAAGCTTTTGGTTATCATCATCATCATCATCATACTCAGTTGAATCCCGCACCAATGCGGGATCTGAGGAAGTCTGATAGTATGCAGTCTTACTCCTACAAGGTAGAAAGGTTATTTTCAGTAGACCTATAGACAAATGTGACATGGAGAGTTAAAAAAAAACTTTAAGTATGTGATGCAAGTTTAGAAGATATAATAATGATAATAATAATGATGATGATGGTGATGATGATGATGATGATGATGATGATGATAATAATAAGACAAATAGGATTACAAATATTAAGTAAATAATAATAATAATAATAATAATAATAATAATAATAATAACAATAATAAGAAAGAAGAAAAGCCCAACTAGCTGATTAGGCAGATGCTTAGTTGGTCAACCAGATGCACACGGCAAAGGAATCACATAGAAATCAAATCTAACAAATATGTAGAAGAAAGAGATATCCAAGAATTAATAAACTAAAAACAATAGTCAGAACGAATGTAGCAAAAAAGCCGAGACAATTAAACAGTGATAGAGATACTGTGACCAAAGCCTTTCCAAACACAAAACCTGCATATGGGTAGAGGGGCTAGAAGCATAGTCGAGCTTGTTTGTAGATTTTGGAAACTCCACTGCTTTACCTACCAGAAGAAGAAGAAGAAGAATGTAAAAAAAAAACTACGGAAACCTGAGTGATGCATCAACAATGGTAAATGTAGTAATGAATACGCACCAAAAATCGTTTCTTTTCCTTGTATCCTCCTTCTATTTGTAGTAAAGCTAAAAAATTTGGTTTCAATGGAGTCTTATAGGTTAATGGGAAGGGATCCGATGTAAAAGGCTGAGCTTGAAGTGTTAGTTATGGTGGTGAAGATGATGGTTAGGGAAAAAAAAATCCACAAAAATGAACAATAAGAGATCCTTCTAGCTTGGAGTAACAAAGAAAAAATGTGTACTCTATAACGAGAGCTTTAAGTAACAAAAAGAACAATCTTTGAAGACAAAATCGCAATGAAGATTTGAAACAAGCTAAAAATGCATCAATAATGGCAAATGCAGCGTAGATCTAATAACAATGGTAAATAAAGCAATAAATAAGCAACAAAAACTGTTTCTTTTCCTCAAATCCTTCTTCTATCTGCAATTAAAGCTAAAAACTTTAGTTTCAATAGAGTCCTCTGGTTAATGTGAAGGGATCAAATCTAAAAGGATGAGCTTGAAATATACTGAAAAGATAGAATCTTTGAAAAGTTACCTTAAGAAGGGATCCGGTAGGTATAAATGATCCGAATAAGGAAAGTATCACGAAACAACCCCCATATGTTAGGATACTATTGTGATCCAGTTGCCACCGCTTATGACCAAAATTTGGCAAGCAGAAAACGCTGCACATGTAAAGGATACAAAAGAGATGAGTGCTTTTCCTTCTCTGCCACCATCACCCTGCCGTGCGCTAGGTGGGATTAGCGACGATGGAGAGGAGAGGCCAAATTCTTTGACAGATTGGTGAAAAATATGTGTTGGGTAAAGGCCAAAATTGTCCCAGGTCGACACACTAAATGGTGGCGCAAGAAGTCTGCTGGCAACATTGTATGCAAACGTTTCTATCAAATGGACAAATGAAGATCAAAAATTGGGATGGCGCAGGTCTCAAACCTACGACCTTCGCATTTGGTGATCTATTCAATTCTAATGAAGGCACAATTATCACGCTAACAAATTTTTGTTAGCTGATTAGATAAAACTCCTTTTTGAAACCTCTTGATTTTAAGCCAACCCACCAGCTATTAACCAAATAAACATTACTTTCAAAACTGGTTGGCTTGACCCACCAGCTATTAACCAAACAAACACAGCAAATTACCTTCAAAACGCTAATATATGGCTTTCCAGCCATCTACCAAACGGGCCAATTCTTGTGCCTTCCGGAAATTCCAAAGCAAACAGCAACTGTGCTTGTAGTTGACAGTAATTACATAAAATTATCATATTGAGGAAGAAGCCAACCAGGAGTAGAACAACCAGCTAACCAGCCTTCTTCTTCTTCTTCTCTTAATTCCATAAGCCTTCTATTTTTTATTCTTCATCATGCGATCTCTGGATCCCTACGCTCTTCGTCTCTTCTCGTCTCGCAACCGCTTCTCTCTCTCTTCCTTCCCCATTCACTACTCCAGTCGGCCTCCGTTTCTCTGTCATGAGGTTTGATGAATGAATGAAGATCGGCTTCTGGTTGGTGGGATTGTATCTGTTTTCCTTCTCAGAAAATTTGTTTGTTTGTTTGTAGGCAAGGAGATCATATGTTGGAGAATTTAGATGTCGATGGCGGTGCCCAAACGTCCACGTCAAGGCCTTTGGTGATGTAGTTCTCATAAAATCTCAGCTTCTCTTTTCTTCTCTAAATCATAACTTTTTAGTTTACAAACCTTAATTGTTAAATGTTTGTTTCTGGATTTTAGGACTCTGGCGCCTCGTTTCTTGATGACAGGGGTGATGATGAGGCAGCCACTGGATACGTGCTATCATCAAGTGACGGGGAAGATAGTGATGCAGAATATGTGCTAAATCCGCTAAGTGATGTTGATTTGCCTGCTGGTTCTATATCAAGCAATGATGCTATTACAATCACAGCTCACAGGCTTGCTATGATTGGCAAGGGCCGCAAAGAGTATAGGCAAGTGCACTCCCATACTTCTTTTTTATTCTTCTCTTTTTCCGTGCGATATTGACTTTTAAAATGTGTCCTTAGGATGAAGTAGGAAGAAACTGGAAATCCTTAGAAATGGTTGTTAGAATCTTTTGAATGTATTTTCGTATAAATTTGTATCAACTTAAGGAGATTTGAGGCTTAAAGCAATAGGTGCTGATTTCATGAAGTCAACTTTAGTTATGATTTTCATTCTTGAAAATAATATATATTTCATTCTGTAAGTTGGATACTATGATCGACATGAAAGGCTTTATTTTGGTTATTTCTTGTCGTTTCTATTTGATTTTGCCTAGTAATATTGCACTATGATTGCAGGAACAAACTTGGGATGCTAAATACTTTGGCACTTGTAGCATTCCTAACTCTGCTGCTTATATTTGTTGATTGGTGTGCGTGGCGTATTGTCAGACTACCTTTGACACCATTTTACTTGTCCCGACCTTTCTTTATATCAGTAGCTTTAGTCTCCTTTGCTGGTTATTTTTGTGTCCCGATACTCAATGATTTGAAGATTCATCAAGAAATTAGGAAAGAGGATTCCATCAGATACTCCAGAAAAAGAGCAACTCCCACAATGGGTGGTTTATTTTTTGTGCCAGTAGGTGTTGGTGTTGCGAAATACATAGCTGGGTTCTCTTCTGTTGAAGTTTCTGGAGTAGCATTTGCTACACTAGCCTTTGCTCTAATTGGTCTACTTGGTGACATTTTAACCCTTACCAAAAATTGCAAAAGTGGATTATCAACTTGGATAAAAAATATTTTGGAGGTAAATTTCGTCAATTGCTTGCTTTAACAGTATTCTTATTCCCTTTTCTTTTAATTACTGACCAGCTTGTTGATTATGAATCTTATGCTTTCCAGGTAGCTGTTGGGACTTGGTTTTCTTTTTGGTTGGAAACCACATACATTTCATCACCCTACAGCATGTATACATTCTTGTAACTAATCTGAACAACATTTATCTGATGGTAACTCACATATCTATTCTTGCAATAAAAAGTTCACCGGACATTGCCATTGATTAATTTTTTCTGCACAGATAATTTAGGTTTCTCCTACATAGATGCTATCTTGATATACTATTTTCCAATGTACTTTAAAGTTTTGAAATGTCTTGGTCATTTCTTAGTGGTTTACACGCCCTGCACTTTTTAACCTTATCTTCAACAGTTGAATCTAGAAAAGGGCTAAGAAACCTTTTTGCTGCAGCAAGATTAGATCAATAGTATCCTTTCCTCAGCCAGTTCGTGTTCATAATGCAGGAGAACACTGGTTCCTCTTCCTGCTCCTGTGGGCCTTGTGTGCTTGGGGAACTGTTGCTATTCATGGTTGTCATCATTTTGCTTTGTTTCAATGGGAGATGCCATTAGATTAACAGATGGTCTTGATGGCCTAGTCAGTGGAACAGGTGCTTTGGCCTTGATAGGAATGTCAATCGCAGTGCTGCCAATATGTTCTGGTTAGTACTGTGAATCGATGACATGCTTTGGTACTTAATGATTAAATGAAGAATGTAAAATCATGTTCTGCATGTTTTTTGTTGCATTGGTATGTGAGATATTGTTGTAATGATATTATGTATCATAACAGTTGATGGCACTGGACAATAGGTTAGTTCGATTCTTGACATCAAAGTTGAGTTGGAATCATAAATGTCCATACTGTTCTGTTGACATCCTTCAGGAAATTTCCAAATAGATTTCTCAATTTCTTAGAAAACAGATTTCTGAAAATTTTATTGGAACAGGAAATTGCAAAACTATGCCTTTCATCCTGAATAGACAACTTCATATGTGCTTGAACTTCCCTTGCTATATGTTTTGACATTGATGGACAATGCCCCACAAGACACTGAATGGTTTCATTGATTGCTGAAGGCTGTCAATTGATGTAAATGTCTAGTTTTGAAATACTAGATTAACTTTGTCGACTATTCGTCAGTAAGAAAAAGATCGAGATTTTTGTCTTGTTTACTAACTATTCCTTTTTTTTTAATGTCCAACCAGAACTTTCTATATTTGGAGCATCTATGGCAGGGGCCTGTGTTGGTTTTTTGTTGCACAATCGGTACAAAGCATCTATTATTATGGGAGAGACGGGGACATTGGCTCTGGGTGGAGCATTAGCTGCCATGGCTGCTTCTACCGGCATGTTCTTTCCATTATTTATTTCATCTGGAGTCTTTTTCTTGGAAGCTTCATCATATATTTTGCAGGTACAGTAAGCTGCAGCTGCTTCCTTATTAGTTTGTTGATTGTCATAGCAATGGTATAAAAAGGAAATTTTTGGCTTCAGTTGTTGCTATGGTTACACGTAGTGCTTTTGAGAAATTCCTTAAAAATTCACTTAATATGTATTTTAAATAATGAATCTGATACTGTGTGATTATTTGTGTTTTAGATGTTAACTGCCAAGGCAACGCGACGACTGTTGAGAATTGCTCCATTTCAACAAGGACTGGTAGTCCTATGGGGGTTGAAGGAGCCAGTCATTGTTGGTGGTGCATATGTTGTTTCCAGCATATTGGCTTTACTAGCTGGGTACCTGGGTCTGATATCGGCGTAATCACCCAATTGATTAGAAATGTAGCATTCACTCATGAAGCTTTTGTTAATTTTTATTGATTACTAGCAAATCAATAAATAGTTTAAGGTTAAATTTTCTAAATCAAGATTAACCAGGATGTGACTTTAGAAAGTCTTTTTAAGATTATAAGCTGTGTGAATTATAATTTTTTATCTTAATTTGTGATGCATTTAGTAAAACGATCAATTTGAACTTTAGTGTATTTAGTTTAAATTTAAACATTTTTAAAATTTCAAAATGAATTTTAATATTTTCAAAATATTTAATTTAAACTTTAATTTAATAATTCCGTCAAAGATCTGTTAAAAATTTACTTTGACATTTTTTTAATACTTGTTTGTAGGCTCTTTGCGCATTTGTGCATTTAAGCTGGAAGGAGAGGTTAACAAGTAGAGTTACTCTTGCTTCCTTCTTGAATGGTAATGTATAGAAATTTAAGGATTTATGAATCCTCAGTTTCTCAAATGTTGTATTTTGTTTTGTAACCCACACGATAATGTTTCTCGTCGTTATTCATCACCGTTTTGTTGCAATTCTTAATCCTTATTTGTTGCAATTCTTAATCCCTATTTTTTGCAATTCTTAATTACCTTTTTGCTTTGTTTTATTTGATTATTTTAGTGGAAGCATGCTCATTACATTTCATTTTTTTTAAGTTGAAAGAATTTATTGATAACCTCTTAAAGGCAGCAATAAAGTAATATTACAAGGTTGTGCTAACAAAGATTCTCTAGTGGCTTTTCTCTCAAGCCTCTCTCTACAGCTTCATAACTAAAGATGGGAATCCTGCCTCTTAAGTTGGTCCATTTTCATCCTACCATTTTACTCAACACCCTAATCTTCACTTGCACCTCATTCAACTGCATTCCATTGTTGTGCTCATTCTTCCTTCATTCTCTTCTTCTTCATACCAAAAACCTTTGTGGTCACCTCCTACTGAATGCCCCTCTTTTTCCCTCTAGACTCTCGCCGTTGATTGTTTACCTTTTTCGGTTACAACTTTTTTAAACTCCACAGCTTTGAACATCCATTTCCAATTCTGAACATTATGTAGACCCCTAAACCTTTAGCCTTTAGTGTACGTAACACTATTCTTGATCCCAAGCTAGCTGAGAAGGGCTCCTCCTCCTCCTCTGAACTTAAGAAAAGTTGGAAGCAAGTGATTGCTGTAGATGGAGACTCAATACTCACTACTCCCCTCCTGAGGAAGAAATGGGTAGAGTCATTGTTTTCCCTAGTCTACAAATTCTCCAAGAGGAAGAAAGAACCAGGGAGGCTTATTTGGTGGGTTTCTTTTTAGAGAAGAGACCCCATTTCTAGTGCTACAAAAATGGGCAAATAATGTTTGGAAGAACGCAGTGTTGATAGAAGTATTAGTAGTTGATAAAAACTTAGTACTATTTACCTTTTCTTCCAAATCTTAGGCTCCCAAAGTCTTGGAAGAAGGCCCTTGGCATATTATAAATCTGCCACTGTTTCTCTAAAGTTAGTAACCGGGGTTTTATGGTGAAACAAAAAAAACTCATGTCAGTTCCTTTGTGGGTTAACTTATACAATGTCCCCTTGGAATATTAGACTACCAAGGGACTGAGTATGATTGCAAGCTACTTAAGGCACCCTTTATGTATGGATGAAAATATATCAAAAGACGAAGATTAGGTTATTCTTGACTGTGTATTAATATGGATATTTCCAAGAATTTACTTGAACAAATTCTTGTCATAAGATTGGGTTTGAATAAGACACTATATGAAGACAATGTAAAAGTGAATTACTACTGGAAACCTTCATTGAAGTTATAGGGTAAAAGTTGATGCAAAATGGAAAAAATTTTAAGAAAGGGGATTATATGGAACTAATGGGACTAAAGCAAGAGGATAAAGAAGAAAATGACGAGATGATCTTAAGCCAAAAAGTAACCAAAGATGCTCCAGCTCTACTTGATTCAAATGAGCCACTTTAGCCTAAGGAGAAATCATAAACAAGCACTATTAATGATGATCCAGTGGAAGGAAAGATGGCTCTCTAACAGAGGGAGCGGTAAAATGGTAGCCAAAAGGAAAGGGAGGCAAGCACCTTCCCTTCAACCTCAAACAATGCTGGGGGAAATGAACTTGATGAACAATTCACCAATATCAAAAGGAGGAAAGATATTAGGAGCAAAGGTAAAGGCTCCAAAGTCATTTTTTTATGATTATAATATGGAATATTAAGAGCTTTAATTTCCACAAAAACTTTTGGCTCTAGGGAAATTTTTGGTTAATGAAAATTTTGGATTTTTGCTCTTCTAGAAACAAAAATCAGATATGGGTATCCCAAGTTTCTTAATAAATTAGTTTATAAGTAGAGTTTTATCTCAAACTACCAAGCTCATGCATATAGTATAATTATAGTTGGATTTGATCCAAGGATTGTGGAAGTTGAGGTTCTGAAAATGGAGATATAGGTTATTCACATGAGGTGGCACTTTATTAAGGAGAATAAATCCATGCTTGCATCTGTAGTGTATGGATTGAACTATTCTTTTCAGAGAAAGGATCTTTGTGGGAGTTTGCTGATCTTTCAAAGAAGAGTGGTAGGACCTTGGTTAATTACAGTTGACTTTAAATCCACTCTCTATGGAACATAAGCTGAGGGGCACTTCTCTTTAAGAAATTACTCTTCAGACTTCAAGGATTGTGTTGATCTTTTAGGAGTCATATACCTTAAGACAAATGGGCACTTCTTCTTTTGGAGTAACAAGCAAACTAATGGATGGTCCCTCAGTAAAAAGCTAGACTAAGCTATGGTTAATTAGGCGTGGTTACAACAATTCCCAAAAAGCAAGGTCTCTTTCTTAAATCCTATCTTCTCTAAACATAACCCAATAAAAGTGTGTGATTTATTCTTAAAGGTGAAAAGATGCTCTCCCTTTAGGTTTAACAATTATTTAGCTGAAAGTGGAGGGATTCTAGGATTCCTTAAAGAAAGGAGTGACAATTAATGTAAAAGGAACACCCCAATTCAAATGTGTGCGAAAGCTTAAGATAATCATAAAAGGATTAAAGTCTCTCAAGAAACAGATAGGAGAGAGCACCTCTCAAGCCATTACAGTAGCCAAAGGCAAGCTCTCCCAAGTTTAGAACATCCTTTCTTATAATCGAGGAGACAATTCTCTCTTATCTTTAGAGAAGTCTACTTTGAAGGAATACTTATAAGCTCTGAATAACCATGCCAATTTATTTGAGCAAAGGGCCAAGATTAAGTGGCTCAATGAAGGAGATAAAAGCATTAATTTTCTATAACTCCCTAATTGCTAGGAGGAATTCTAACTCTATTAAGGTAATTATCACATAGGATGGGAGAATAATATGCAAACAAGAGGAATTGTTGAAATAGGCTGAGAGGTATTTTAAAGAATTCTACTGCTCTCAAAAGATAACAATACATACTCATCTCTTCGAATCTATTATTCAAACTAAATTATCTGAAGAGGAGAAAGAATCATTAATTAAGAATGTTGAGGATTTTGAAATAGAAAATGTGGTCTTTCAAATGAATCCTAAAAAGGCACTAGGGTCAAATGGATTCAATGGATTTTTTCTAAAAGGCACAACCTGAGATAGGTCCATTGGTGAAAGAAGTTGTCAAAGAAGTTTTCTCTTTAGGAATTCTTTTGAAGGAAATCAATAAAACTTTTCTTTGCTTGACCCCTAGCTAAACAACCTAGCATCTTTGGAGGATCAAAAACAAATAGCTTTCTCTAATTTCCTTTAAAAAGTGATTGCAAAATTAATTGCTAATAGACTAAAACTGGTTTTAGGATCCTTGGTTAGTGATAACCAAAGTGCTTTTATGTAAGGCAGGCAAATAGGAAATAACATCTCCATAGTGCAGAAACTCTTAAAAAGCTATTCAAGGAAGAATCCGCCTAAGAATTGTGCCTTCAAGATTGATTTTAAAAAGGTATTTGATAATGTGGAATGGAACTTCATATTAAGACTTCTTAAAGTGATGCGATTTCTAAGTAAGTTCATTAAATGGATTAAAGCTTGTATTACTTCTCCATATTATGCTATCCTAGTCAATGGAACTCTAACAAACATCTTCTATGGTGAAAAGGGGCTTGGGCAGGGGGATCATATGTCACCTTATCTTTTCATATTATGTATGGAAGTCTAACTTCTCTCTTTGAGTACAATATTGGCAGTATAACACATTTTAAGCATCACAGCAAGTGTAAGAAAGTCTCTTTGGTAAATTTGTGTTTTACAGATGACTTATTCTTATTATAAAAGGCTGATGGGGAATCAGTTAATCTCCTAATGTCTACTTTGAATCAATTTAACTCCATGTTTGGATTGACTATCAACTATGCCAAATGTCATTTTGTTTTATCCAAAAGTGCATACCAAATTTAAGAAAGAATATTATCTATAGTTGGAATGAGGAGAAATCAATCCCCTTTATGCTATATAGGCTTACCATTCACATCCAGAAGGATCTAGTTTAATGAATGGTATCCTCTCATTGAAAAAATTTAAAAGAGATTGACTTCTTGGACTAACTGAGCCCTATCATTTGGAGGTAGGCTACAATTAGTCAACTCAGTTCTCAACTCCATGCATATCTATTGATCTTTTAAAACGGTGCTAATAAAGGGAGTCATTAAATCAGTGGAAAAACTCATGAGGAGTTTTTTATAGGGAGATTATGACTTTAATAGGGGACATTTCAAAGTAAAGTGGACTGATCTTTACAGGCCTAAGGTAGAGGGAGGTGTATGAGTTATTTCAATAAAATCCTCTAATAAAGCTCTCTTGATAAAGAAGTTCTGGTTCATCTTGTAAGGTAAGGAAACTCTATGGGTCAAATGGTTCCATAGCTATGTCCTAAAAGGGAAGAGCATATAGGTTGTTACCACAAGACTTCATATTCTTGATTTCTAACACAACTATTGAGGTTAAAGGAAGATTTGAAACTTAAAATTTCTTGTTAAGTGGGAAATAGAGTAAAGGCTAGTTTTTGGTATGAAAACTAGACAGGAAGTGGCCCCCTAATTAATAATTAGATTACCACTCGACTCTTGAGCCATCTCCCTTTAACTGCCAAGGTTAAATTCTTTATAAGGGAAGGGAAATAGATGGAATTCGCAAGGGAACTTCAATTCCTAAAACCCAACTATCTTCCTAATTTGATGTCCCCTAATAAATATATTTGGAGAAACCATCCTTAGGATTATTCATCACTAAAAGCTGTAAAGAATGGTTGATTCAAAGAAATGACAAAGTTGATTAGCATGGAATAATTTGGCATAAAGAGCTACTGCCTAGCTCTTCATTCATTCTATGGCTAACAATCCTAAACAAGCTAAGTATAGTGGATAGGCTTCCCTTCCTTAATCATAATGAGGCATGTGTCTTGTTTAACTCTGGAAGAGAAAATAGGGACCATTTCTTTTTAAAGTGTCTTTTCTCTAGGGACATTTGGTACTAGATAAGATATCTTTGGGATTTAAACACTCTTCAATATATAGGGATTATGTAATGGTTCATCAAATTGAAGTATATTTTACATCCTACTACAATTGTCTATCTTATTTCCTTTACAAGTTGCATTAAGGAGATATGAATTAAAAGAAACCTCAGAAGGTTCCAAGATACAAGTAGAAGTCAACAAGAAGTTTTTGAGTGTGTTTATACTAAAATCAGAGAACAAATTATCTCCTCAAAATCCATTAAGAAATGCTCACATCATTTATCCAGATTATGGAGAATATAACCAAGTGTGTTAATCTTGTGTAGAAAGAAGAATTTCAATATAGATAGCATATAAAGAAATGGAAAGAATAGTATAGAGGGCTTACCTTAAGGAGACAGACAGAGCAGCAACAAAGGATACTAGGCTTGCATGCAAACCCACCTATTGTTAAGATTGGCAATAGATAGGCTGGTGAAGGAAAGTGCCATAAGACCGCTTTAAGAACTCACGTAAATTTAGAGTCTGAGCAAAATTATATAGAAAGGAAATTAAAGAGGAGACTTTAAGTTTCTTCCTTGATTATATGGGTTTGATGCCCTAATTGTATTATTCATCTAATGTAAGAGCATTAATGGTGGGCTGATTGTAATTTCACTTTCTACTTATTAATTAAATTCTTTTTTAATTTATCAAAAAATATGTTTCAAAATAAATAAACTTTACATCCTGTCATCTCAAAAACTACTAAAAAATTAATAGCCAAATTATTCCAAATTCCACCTTCTTCTAAGTGTGAAGCTCAAGTCTTCAATGACTTTGTGAATAACAAAGATTTCATTGATTTATAAGTAGACCCTATGTGTAAGTGTATGCTTCTCTATTTTAGTATTCTTGAATATTCTTTGGTTTCTTTCATTCCATATTGTATACACATAGTGATTCAGGCTAAGGCTTAAACTTTTTTTTATCTTTCCTCATTCTTTTATATTGGTTTTTAGCCTATACTAAGATATTATCCCAATCTACCACTAGATAAACCAGATTCATGCTATGTTGCATTTTAGCCCATATGGTAGTTGTGAAGTTACATTGGAAAAAAAGATGATTTATAGATTCAGACACAATATTGCGTAAGGTACAGATTTGATCACTGATTCCCGTAAGCCTATCTTTGGTTTTGAATCTCCCTCTAGTAGCTAACCAAGTCACAAAAGATGCTTTGGGTATCAAAAAAAGCTTTCCAAACAATGTTATACCATTGAATGGCAAGAACTTCGAGTCTGATAGCATTTAAGTAAGAAGAGATGGTGAACTTACCATTTCTGTTAATAGACTAGGTAGCTTTATCCTTCATTGTGGAGTTGGGCAAGTCGTTGGGATAATGGTTTAATAGTCTATCAACCCCCCTACCAGTTGCTATATAAGAATTCTGATAATGACATTAGAAATTCAAGTTTGGATTGGCACTCTAGAATTAAATGTTGAAAGGTCTCTTCTCATGATTAGAGGACTCTGAGTAGCCTAGTCATCAAACCAAAACCAAGTATCTTCACTAATACCAATTTAAATTTGATAAACGGGCATATAATGTCTTTTCTAAGCATTTTAATGAGAGGCCAAAAATGTTCTTTCTTTTTACCTATTTTCCAGAAGCTAGAATCCCTCAAGTAATATTCATTAGCCCATTTGCTCTAAAGTGCATCTTTATCATTAAAAAGTTTCCATATTTTCTTAGCCACTAGCTTTGTCTAGATCATCTATATTAAGACAAATCTTAGACCAGCCTCTTGCTTTTTCCAGCAAAGTTGTTCCTATTTGATTTTGGCTCCTTTAGGATTCTCAACCTTTCCAGACCAAAGGAAGTTCCTAATGCATTTTTCCATCTCCTTATTGATCTTCTTGGGTCGAATAAGGTAAGAGCTCCAATGATTGTGAAGATTATTCAGCACTAAAATGATCATCTAAACCCTTCTAACTTGAGATAGAGCTCTATTTTGCTAAGCATTTATTTTGTTCTTGAATTTCTCCACCAGCAGAATGCAATCTTGAAATTTTAGCTTCTTAGAAGAGATTAAAACTCCAAGGTATTTGAAAGGCAAGCAGTGGACATTTAACCTAAAGATGTTCTTTAGACTGTCATATTAAAAACATTAGAAGAGAAGTACACCTTACTCTTTAATAAGTTAATGCAAAG
>JAOTJB010000002.1:28549052-28563849 GCA_027123815.1 Erythroxylum minutifolium
CACACCAATCATTTGAGACAAATTACCTAATCATTGATAATAAACTATGTGAACTTTTAACGGATGGATCCTACTAGTAAGGAACAATCCAGTGATTAGTTAGGTTAGAAACCATAAGGGCAATGATCATAAAGAGAGATGTTGAAAGGAGGGTATACGCATATATATGGAAATTAGGAGGATTTTGTGGAATGACCTAGAGGTTACTAGAGAGGATAGAAAGTATATTGTTAGGTTAGGAATAGACAATTTTTCTGGCTACATCATAAGAGACCGATATGGTTATTTATAAAAGCATGCTATTAGTGCTATCAATCATTCTAAAGAAAAATCAAAGGCATTTATCAATGATTGCTACAAGAAGAGCACTTTTATTAAAGTGTACGACCAAGTCTTGCAACCTATCAAAGGGGTAATCTTTTGGCCATTAAATGACCGTACGAAAATACATCTACTAACCAATGGGTAATGCTAAGAAATCTATAAAAGGCAAGATTGAATAAAAGAAAGCACCAAGTACAAGCAAAATGTCATAAAAAGGGGCAAGTTTAAAAATGTAGGAAATGTGGTGCTTTTAGACATAATAATAGAAAATTTAATGTTCCAGGACCTAATGAACAAGAATATGTCAATGTAAATAACTACTAGTTTAATTATCTTTTTATCTAGTTATCAATGTTAACAGATCATATAAATTTTTAAGTCTCAATGTCTTCAACCAAGGGTCAATAATTAAATAAGTATCATAGATAATAACATATTGATTTCTCCTACAAAATAATGATTATATGAAATATGTTATTTAGAAAATTCACATCCAAAGCAACATGTTAGCTACTCAAGAATGTGCACTTGGTCAATAAAGTAAATGTGAGCTTGATAGGTACTTATATACTAGTAATCATTGTCTATATTAAACTCACTAGCAAGTTGATACTAAATGTTACATTAACAGGTTGATTCATAAGTTATTAGCTCTACAAATATGACTAAAAGGAAATATAGACATGTTGATCCAAGATCTTTCAAATTATCTTTGAATCAAGAGGTCTTAGATTTAAGGGTAAATATAACATCACTTTAAAACAACTACAAGCTATAACAACTAAAAGGAGGGTAATTATTATGACCAACTTCCAACAAGCTAACAAACCAAACATTTGAATGACTTGTGAATGAATATTTTTATTGTTGTAATTAGCTAATTTTGTAAAGCAATGGAATAAACAAGTTTGTCTGATATTATGTCAATTGATGAATGCATGCACCTAATAGTTTATTTTGTAATGACATTTTATAATTTGGTGTATTTTGTAAACCAACTGAATGAACATGCTTATCTTATATGATGAAAATTGATATTTATCTAGATTGTCAACCGTCATCGCTCCCCTAAATCAAACCTTATATATCATAATTAAATAAGAACAAGTTTGGTTTTATACAAACACCAATGCTCTAAACATATCATATTCAACCAATGGTAAATTATGTTAAACTTGATGATACAAAAATCAAGGCATTTAAATGTATGTAATAAAGATTCAGAGTTAGACCTTGTATTTATTGAGTTTCAATATTAAGCAACAACTAAAAGAGATTATGGTTAATTGATGATTAAATTAAATAAATCAATGTTTGAAGAGATATTATAGTTTCTCATACTTTCCTACGCCAGATCCTCTCCTTCTTTCCCTCTCTTCTAATATTCCGGCGTTACCCATTCCTTCCTTTCTCTGCATCTTTCTAATTGACAGAAATGACACATGCCAGCGCGTTTCTATCCTTAGTCCTCACTTCTGCTGTTTCTTCGTCGAAGCAGTTCCTAGTTTAGGCGGCTGCCTCCTCTAATTTCTGCAATTAAGACCTAATTATTGGATTAAATCGTCTTGATATGTCAGTAGAAGCCCGAAGTGACATACCAATTGAGCAAAGAGAAATCTGAAGTGAGTTAGGCTGTTCCACTTCCATCACATGTAATAAATATAACTAATTCTTTAATTTGTCCAAAACAACTTTTGCCTTAATAGGCTCGGATTTGGACTTTGGGCCTGATAGTGATATAGTTTAGTTGAATTGGGTTGTCCACATTCCACGCACACACACAAACTAGCTAAAACCCTAGGCGCACTTCCTCATGTATATAATGCGAGGGTTTCAGATTTCCTCATACCCGAAGCAGTCACATAGACGTCCCACTTCTACTCTCTCTGCTAATTGCTGCAAGTATCTCTTTCGTCTTCTTCAACCATGGTAAATCTCTTCTGTAATTCCCTTCACTTGATGGCCGTATTGTATGTTCTTTATTCCTCTCCTTGTTCGCTGTATGTGTAGTTAATCTGTTCTATCACAGATCTTAGTTGTCCGTGGAGTTAACCCATAGTATTACATATGTTAAACAATTCCTTTTCGTAACTGTTTATCTTACAACTCTTCCCGTTTAACGCTTTAAAACCTGTGGGTTTTCCACTCTTCATCTTTTTGTTTGGTTTTCGTTTTTGTCAAAGTGGGTTCATCGAATTTTCTTATACAAAAAAAGTTGGCTAATGGTTTCTATAAATCAATCTGTTATAAGCTGTCGTCGTTGGTGTAAAGCAAAAAACTTTTAAATGCGATCTCCTGCGATAGTTTGAAGTTAAAAGCCATGTTCTTTATGCTTTTTCGTTGATTTCTCTTTGATTTGAGATAATCGGCTCTAATAGCCTCTTTTACATCTGTTAATGTCAGTATTGTTGAAAGCTTGATCCTCCTTTCTCGGATATAGAGTGATGTAGAGACTTTATGTGGTGATATCTGTTTTACTATTATTATGCTTGTTATACTTTTAGAGCATTGTTGTGTGGAAAAATTCTCGATCCATAACTTTTGTTGCTTTGCTGCGAGTGATTTTCAGTCGAGAAGAAAAGTTCGGGAACCGAAGGAAGAAAACGTGACTCTTGGTCCTGCAGTAAGAGATGGTGAGAATGTTTTTGGAGTGGCCCACATCTATGCATCATTTAACGACACATTCATTGTAAGTACTGAAAGGATTTTTGGTAGCTTTTGTGGTGTCCGATATCCTATCACCGATTGTAAAGTAATCTGGTTATTGTGAACTGCAGCATGTGACGGATCTTTCTGGAAGAGAAACTCTTGTCCGCATTACTGGTATGTAAGCATTTTTAACGCTGTAACACAACCTTTTGTCATAGAGTAGCTATGGAAAATCAATATTGATTGACTTAAAATTTGCCTGTCATGGGAACTTTAGTATGGTTTTAAGATCAAAAGCTCGCAAATATGACCTAGTTCAAAGATTTTTGTCGTTTAAGTATGTTTGATGAAAAGTTTACATGTTTTTGCACATGATTCCTTTGTTGATGTCACATGAATTTGTGTTGACATGTGAATTTATTTGTTGTGCATAGTTTGTAATGCTTCTTTACTTCTAAAATTTTTGACTAAATTTTCAGTTATATTTGGATTGCAGCTTATTTATTTCACTTTTTCTTTCCATTACGTATCTTGTATGTTTACAAGTTACTGTTATCCCTAAGCCTGTTTTCTGGAACAGGTGGAATGAAGGTCAAAGCTGACAGAGATGAGTCTTCACCATATGCTGCCATGCTTGCGGCGCAGGATGTTGCCCAGAGATGCAAGGTTATCCGACATTTAAATCTAGAATCCTACCTGAATCTTCTATTTGTGTCACGTGGTTTTTATAATTATCTATGATCGGTGGATGCACTAGTTCTGGTGCCTAGTCAAATTAGCTTGCTTTTCTTTTTGATTCATTGAGGCAAGGTGTCAACTATGGCCTTCATGTAATATCCCGTTGCTTTGCCTTTGCATGAACAGATTTCTCACTCTTTTTACACGGCAAAGCAATGCGCCACTTCCACTTCCACTTCCACTTCCTTGTTATTTCTCTAAGCTTGTTCTTGTCCCCTATGTTCCTTTCTTAAGACCTCAAACTCCTACTAGGTGTTATGTGGTATTAATTGCAATTATTAATCATTGCATTAGAGGTGGTTTTTTTTTTACTCAAGCTGTAGGTGGTCTAGGTTCCTATGACCGCGGTGCTTATCATCTTATGACTGAAGACTTTGTTTCTGATTCTAATGATGCAGGAACTTGGAATTACTGCCCTTCATATCAAGCTCCGAGCTACAGGTGGGAACAAGACAAAAACACCTGGTCCAGGTGCTCAGTCTGCTCTTCGTGCCCTTGCCCGATCTGGAATGAAGATTGGTCGTATAGGTACTGCATATATTTATTTGATCTGTCTTAACATAAATGTCACCCTTTTGAACTGTTCTCTTTTTCCTGTTCTGCAACAGCAAAATTTTATGGTATTAGACTTCTCGTGTGGTGAGATAATGATTTGTTTCTTGTATGCAAATTTTCAGAGGACGTGACGCCCATCCCAACTGACAGCACACGTAGAAAGGGCGGGAGGAGGGGAAGAAGGCTGTGAGGGTCCTCGACCATGTTTTTTGTTTCAGCTTTTGGTAATTGATACTTGTTTCGTGGATTTAAACAAGTTAATCTTGGAGATATTGAAGTGAATGTTAAATTTTTTTGTTTTTCCGTGCTCTTCCATGAATTAATTATTGTGTTGAACTGCAGTAGTAGTTTTCTCAGAAAAGAAATTTTTGTTGTCTACTACTAGTACTAATTTGTGTTGGGCCGAATGGTAGTCCTGACGCCCAAGCACATCATATTTATAAGACTGCAATTATGGTTTTGGCACTTTTTGACTTTCTATGACGCCAAATGATTGCATCCTTTAGGTTGATGTACGAAATTTTTTAATGGAAAAAAAACAATGCAATGCCTCATTTCCTACTTTCCGTTTTCACCGTCTTTGTGGTTTACTGCAAAAAATAGGAAGAAAATTCATTGGCTTTTCGCTCGTAATAGTCATCATACTTGAAAATGAAAAACAATTTTGTTTGAAAGATTTGCATGGTCAGGATTGGAAGCATCGACTGGAAGTCTACTTTTTAATCTCGTTTTACTATGTCTGGAAACGAAGGTTCTGAGTTCTGACCGTTAAAATCTGTGTGGATGATATAAATGCGAATAAAATTTAAGAATTTAAAACTTGAATTTTTATTTATTGAAAATTTTAAATTTTAAATAGAAAAATGAATTATTAAATAAAATTTCATGTATTTTGTTTATAAAATTTAATTAAATTATAAAACTGATTGATTAATTAATTAATTAATTAATATATTGATTTTTAATAATAAAAATTATTAAATTAAAAAATTAAAAATAGCTTGTTTGATATTTCAGATAAATAAGAATGTCAAAATTTGCCATTCCGGCTCGAGGTCAATACATTTGACCTAGTCAAACTAGGCCAGGGGTTGGCTAAATTTGGCTTGAGCTATATCGAGCTGGGTCATAGGTTAAGGAGATCGGGCTGGGCTTGGGCTTAAGCTTGAGATTGGGCTTGGGCTAAAACATAAAAACACTCTTTATTACTAATAAAATAAATTTCCATCGGCATTTAAAACTGATTTAAAGTAAACTATTATTTTTTCCATCATTGATTTATACTGAAAGCATTTCTAGTCTTCAACATGCCTAACTTGTCTGACATTGTGTTCCTTATCCTACGGGGGACATATAGTCATATATATACACGTTCCTAACTTCATCAACTAATATATTTAATTTATTCAATTTATTCACTTTCCTAACCTCATTAACCAATGTATTAATTCAAACTAATAAATTGTCTTATATCTATAAGAAAAATATATTGTGGTAATACAAGCATGAGAAGATTGAATGGAAAAGCTTATGCTTATTGGGTTGATTAAGTTATGTGTGATCAGCATGCTCTTCAGTTATGTGTTTATGTAATATATATGTATGGAATGACCAGTTGAGTTGAGTGATGTTTTGTTGGGAATTTTAGGAAATTGGGAGGAGTAAAGTAATATACAATTTATATATGTGTCAATTATTGGGCTCGCCATGAACACATGCATGAGAATGCAACGAAAGTATAGGGATCATAATTCCAACACCATGACAACCCGAAAAAGTTAGAATCACACATGCATGTATAGACATTAAAAAAATATGAAATATAAAACTTTTTACCTTTTGTTTCTCCTCCTTTCTTGTTTCTTCTCCTTGTTTGAGTTGTTGCAAACACCAAACCTTTGTAGAGGATTTGATAGTCTTGATCACTTAAAAGCACGCAAAGATGAAGAAGAGAGTCAAAGGATGATCTAGCTGAACATATTGTAGAGGATCAGTAGTTAAAACTGAAGGCATTTACTAATAAGACAAATTTACGCATTTCGGATGGGATAGATGATTAGATTATCAGTAATTCTGATAAAGGAGAACATAGAAGTTCCCCTGAAGCCAAACAGCAGACTGTAACTAATCTGTCACAACAGCCAAACTCCATTATCTAAGTGGAAAAGCAAGAGGAAATTTTCGAACTAGTTCAAACTAGAAAGAGCATTCAGAGCAGTAGGAAAGGCTCGAAAGGTAAAGCTAGTATTACATGACTTTTCTATTATGGAATGTTAGAGGAATAAACAATCCTTCAAAGCTTAATGCCTTGAAGGAGTGTATCCGACAAGAGAAGCCTAAATTTCTATATCTTTTAAAAACTAAAATCAGACTCGAAAACTTGAATAAATTAGGTTGTTTTGGAAGCCTATGGTGTGTTAAATCCAATCATCAATTCTATGATTATGGGAGAATCATCCTAGTCTACGATGAGGAACAAGTAGAGATGGAAATCTCAGAAGTAGGAGAGCAATTCATGCATACTAAAATAACTTTCAAAACTGAAAACGTTTCAATGATGGCTACTTTTGTCTATGGACACAATACCACCTTTCAAAGAAGGGACCTATGGAATGTATTGAGAAGATTAAAGGGAACTGCTAATGACCCATGGATCATAAGTGGCGATTTCACTATTTATCAATCCGAAGTAGAAGGGAATTGTAACTTCCACAATTACAATACAGATTTGTTGGAAGGCACAAAAGATATGGAAATTTCTGACTTAAAATATGAGGGACACAGATTCACTTGGAGCAACAAACAGATTTCCAATTTGCTAATTAGAAAGAAACTGGATAGGGCCATAGCTAATGTGGAGTGGCTAACTACTTTTCCTAACAGTAAAGATGTGTTTTTGGACCCTTGTTTTTCATACCACTCCCCTATCAAGGTGGACAACCTTTTCAAAAAGGTCTTTTTGAGATACGCTTTCATGTTCAATAATTTTTTGTTCTCAATGGAAGGATTCCAAGAAGCTATTATCAAAGGTTTGGAATTTGAAGCCTCGGGCATTAAACAATTCATCTGCATGCAAAAGCGTAAAGCAACAAAGCAGGAACTGAAGAGATGAAATTGCAAAAGGAGTGGGAGCATAGAACAAGTAATAGTAGATGCTAGATCTCGACTATCACTGATCAGAATTCACTTGTTGACAACCCAACTAATGATTTTACTGCGAAGGAGGAGAAAGAGGCCCTGAAGCTCTATTTGCAAGTAGTAGACAATCATTACTCTTTATTAAGACAACGATCCAGATTCAATTGGATCAAAGACGGAGACCAATGCACAAGTTTCTTTTTTAATAACATTAAAGCAACGAGAAATAAGAATAGAATTACTTCTATCAAAATAGAATCGGGGAGGATATTATATGAGCAAATTGAAATTGCTCAAGATGCTTTGTCACACTTCAAAAGCTCCTTGGTACTGAAGGAAATGCTTGCACTAGCAGTGCAGAACTCAAGTTGTTCATCTCAGAAAAATTCTTGAAGATCAGGTTAATCTCTTAATTAGACAGATCACGGATCAGGAAATAAAAGCAATGGTTTTCAAAATGAAGGGCTCTAAAGCCCCAGGATCGGATGGCTTGAATAGATTCTTCTATCAGAAAACTTGAAATTTAACAGGGAAGATGATGAAAGAAGCAGTCCATGAATTCTTCAGTAATGGAGTACTCCTAAAAGAGATCAACAAGACCTCTTTGTGTTTGATCCCGAAAACACATAACACTTTTACTTGGAATGAATTCAGGCCTATCTCATGCACTAATTTCTGTTATAAGATTATTGCCAAAATCTTGGCAAATAGACTCAAAACTGTCCTTCACTACATCATCAGTGAAAATCAAGGAGCTTTCTTGAGCAACCAAATATTGGCGATAATATTCTATTATTGTAGGAACTCTTAAAAGGATATACTAGGAAAAAATCCCCTAAGAACTGCACTTTAAAAGTGGATCTTCGGAAAGCCTTTGATAGTGTCAATTGGGATTTCTTATTGCAAGCTATCGGTATTATGGAGTTCCCCCAGAAATTTACGCATTGGATTAAAGAATGTATCTCTACAGTCTCCTTTGGAGTTTTGATCAATGGGTGTCCTACTGAGATTTTTAAAAGCAAAAAAGGACTTAGGCAAGGGGATCCTCTTTCTCCCTACTTATTCCTTATTTGTATGGAAGTTCTTACTCTTATGCTGAGATATAAGATCTCCTTAAACTCAGACTTTAAGTTCCATTCCAAATGTAAACTGCTTTCTCTAACGAGTTTATGTTTTGCAGATGATCTAATTCTTTTTAGTAAGGCTGATCCCCCCTTCAGTTACAGTTCTTATAGATACCTTACAAAAATTCAAGGAGATATCGGGATTGAGCATCAATCTTCAAAAAAGCTTTTTTATCTTATCAAAGAGTGTTGCTCATCTAGTTAATGACATTTCTATTGCAACTGGATTGGGTAATCAGGACAGTCCTATAACCTATTTGGGTCTACCTATCTCATCGAGACGACTACGATTTAGAGAATGTCTACCGTTAATAGAGAAGATACAAAATAGGTTAAGTTTATGGACAAATAAGTCACTATCCTATAGGGGCAAGCTTTAGCTACTAAAATCTGTTATTATGTCTATGAACACTTACTGGTGTTCCCACATTTTTATCTCTAAGGGGCTAGTTAAAACAGTGGAAAAAATGATGAAACATTTCCCTTGGAGTAAAGGAAAAGGAGGAAAAGGAATGGCTAAGGTCAATTGGAGTCACATATGTCAACCAAAAGCATCAGGAGGATTGGGATTGGAGTCAACTACAAGAAGCAACAAATGCTTACTACTGAAAAGGGTGTGGAGAATTTTGTGTGAAAAGGAATCATTATGGATTAAATGGGTTCACATCTATATCTTAAAGGGTGGTAGTCTATGGGCCATTAAGTCGAAAGCCAGCTACTCATGGTTCTTCAACCAAGTTCTTAAATTGGGGGAAGAAGTTCAAAGTCAGATCACTTATAGGATAGGGCAGGGGATCAGATTTCACTATAGTATGACAATTGGACAGGTCAAGGAACCCTAATTCACAATCTGATAGCTAGGGAAATGTTGGATAGATTCTCTAGAAGGCTAAAATCCAAGAACTAGTTGTAGATGGCAACTGGAACCTCTCCTAAGAGGAGATAAGATCTCTATCGTTACCATAAAACAGATTCAATGGAGGAGAGGATACATTTCTATAGAAAGGGGTAACTATCTCGGACATCACAAATAGAAGACTTAAACAGCTTAAATATGAGACAAACACTACTATTGGTTAGTGTAAACTAATCTGGAACAATTCTATCAAACCTAATGCTAGCTTCCTAAGCTGGTTAGCATTGAAGGATCGACTTAGTACTATGACTAGACTAAAATTCCTCTCCTCCTCTAAAACATGCATCTTCTGCAACCTAGAGGAAGAAGACAGAGATCATCTGTTCTTCAATTGTGATTTTCCTAACAGAGTATGGTGTCACATATCTTTCCGATGTTTCCTCATATGTAACCATAGAAGCCTAAATAGTATAATCCAGGATATTATATTGAACCATGCTTCCAAGCATGGCAAGGAAGTGTATATGGTCGCTATTACTACATGCATTCAAGAGATCTAGAGGGAGACAAATAACAGAAGGTTTTTAAACAGGGAAAGAGGCACACATACAATCACTGATATCATCTCTAAAAGTATCAGAGAACAACTGATCATTAACAAAATGGGAGAAAATGCAGTGAAAGACTAGTTACTTCTTGGACAATCTAACGAATCACCAAGAACTCTCAACTAAATTTCACCCGTATAACCATACGCACATCAGTTGCTGGAATCTAAAAGGAAGCACTTACCTTTTTGAATCTCTCCTTCAGGAGAGACATAGATGTATGAACACTTGATTGACCATAGCATGATTTAGATTTTCCCTCAAGAACCATCCATTAGGTTGCTTATTGTTCCAGGTGAAGTTATGCCTATACGCCTTTAGGTCTAAAACTCCAAGTAAGTCAACATAATCCTTAAAATCAAGAGAGTAGTTTCTTAATGAAAAGTGCCTTCAGCTTCTATTCTATAGAGAATATAATTAAAGTCAATTGAGGTCCTACTAGTCTTCTCTAGACACCCAATAAACTTTCCCAAAGATCTTTCCTCTAAAAAGCATGATTGAAAACATACACCATAGAGGTGAAGATGGACATATTTTCTTAATGAAATGCCACATTATATGGATAACCTACATCTCTATTTCCAACATCTCAACATCAACAATCTTTAGATCAAATCCAATTATAATTCTCCCATAAACATGAGCATGGTGTTTTGAGATTAAAATTCACTAATATCCTAATTTATTAAGAAACTTGAGTTTTCCAAAATTGACTTGTGTTTCCAAAAAAAGCAAAATCCAAGGTTCTCATTAACTAAGAAATCCCTTAAAGTTAAAAGTTTTTTGGGGCAGTTAAGACCCCTAAAATTCCATATTATAGTGGTCATAAAGAAATGCCTTTATAGCCCTTACCTCTGCTCCTATTTTCCTTTCTCCTTTTGACACTGGTGACCTATTCATTAGGTTCCTTTCTAAGAACATAACCTGAGGTTAAAGGGAAGGAACCTTTCTCCTTTTCCATCTGATTAGTTTCCATCTATTCTCTATTGTAAGAGAATACATTATCATCCATTAGACTATTACAAATATTCCTTGTTTCTGATTTCTCCTTAGGTTGGTATGGCTCATTTGAAACATATTAAGTTACAACCTTTGTAGATTCCTCTTAGCTTTGGTTAATCTCTTCACTTTGTTCTTTATCATCCTACTTTAGTCCCATCAATTCCATATAATCCCCATTCTTAAATATCTTTATAATATGCTTCACATCTTACCCCGTAGTTTCAATAAAGGCTTCCAGTGATAGTCCACAGATACATTTTCTTCATAGAATGTCCTACTTAAACCCAACCTTATAACAGGTATTCGATCCAGTAATTCCTTAAAAATATCCATGTTAATAAACAAATAGCATAATTTAGTCTCTTTCATTTTATTGTATTTTTATCCATATATAAAGGTTGCCCCAAGTAGCTTGCTATCATATTCAATCCTTTAGTAGTCCAATGTTATAAAGGGAAATTATACAAGTTAACCCATAAAGTAACTAAGAAATTGTACAAGTTCCTACAAAGGAAAGGAACTAACTTGTGTTTTACTATCTCAGTATGAAAACCTGGTTACCAGATCTGAAGAAACAGAGGTAAGTTCACCATATTCCAGGGCCTTCCTCTAGGAATTTTAGTGCATGAGCTTTAGAGGCGAAGGTAAAGAGAGATAAATTTTTATTAACTAGTAATACATCCACTAGAGCTTTGTTCTTCTAGGTATTATTAGCCCATTTCTGCAACACTGGAAATAGACGTCTCCTCTAGAAGAAGAAACCCACCAGTGATGCTTCCTAGGTTCTTACTCTCCAAGAAGAAACCCACCAGTGATTCTTCCTAGGTTCTTACTTTTGCTTAGAGAACTTTCAATCATGGAGAGACAATAACCCTACCCTTTTCTTCCTTAGGAGGGTGGTAATGGAGTGATAAATTTTTTTCCATACCAATAACCTGCTTCCAACTTTTCTTGACTTTAGAAGAGGAGGAGTCCTTCTCTGTTGGTTTCTAGGTAGGATCAACAGAAAGGTTTTGAGGTGGTAGGAAAGGAAAATCAATAGGTCACTATATGCAAATCATAGTAGCTTTAGAGGTTTCCATTTTTAGAAAACTTTGACGTTAAGTTTGCATTTCTTTCTGTGGCTATAACTCCTTAACGCAATATTGGTATGTAATATCTATTATCCTCACAAGTCTATTATAATTGTACACTATCTTTGAAGCCAATAATATAGGACCTCAATTCTTAAGTAGGATCGTTCTTTCCAATGATGAGAAGCATCTCAATGACTTGAAGAAGAACATAACTTATCACATCATAAAGCATCATATAGCACATGTATGTGAGATTTATATCGCTTCGTGCTTATTTTATGGTTTAAATGTGATTTTTTTTTGTAGGTGACATATTCCTTAGTTTTTGTAAAAGAACATGCAAACTTGAAAATTTAGTGATAAAATCACTAATTTGACAAGGTTTAATAAGATAGGGTTATGAAGTCTACTGACTAAAAAGATAGAGATCACTACTGGTCTAAGGCGATAAAAGCTGTGAAAGGCTCTTGATCATTGTTATATCAAATTAAGGGTTATGATTGAACAATTAGACAAGGCCTTCTATGAACAAGAAGCTTATTTTACAATGAAGGGCTTTAAATTGGGTGTTTGTCATGATTTTCTTATAAGAAAATCTTTTGAGACCTAGTAATGTGACAATATGGCACAATATTACCATGGAGGATTTTAGACATGCAACAATTTGATCTAGAATAGACTTATAGACCTATCAATCGACTTACAGTCAATTGGAAATATTACCAAGGTTTTGATTAATGATTTTGAAATTAAAGAGAGCGCAAATAATTTTGTAGCCTATTTAATGGCAACCAATTAGCTTTAGAAGGGAGTGTCGATGTCGATGGTGATGGTGGTGATGAAACTAGTCCTATTAGTCCCTGATGGCTCCTAGAAAGGTGAGAACTGGGTGTTGATAAATTTTAAACAAACTATTTACTAACTTAGTATATTAATAAGCATATTTATAAGAGATGAAAACGTGATATAAAATAAAAAATTTTAGTGATATACTTGAGCAATAATGTAAAAAGGGTAGGGAAACAGAAGTGCAAAGCAATTTATAGTGGCTTGATAAACAACTCTTGCCTATATCCACTGCTAAGACTCTTCTTAGAACTCCTTTGTATAATATTTTCTTAGTAAAGAGAAAATCTTTTAAAACTTCATAGTGAATAAGTACCTCAAAGTAACCTATAACATTCTCAAGTATGATAAACAATAGTCCATCAAAAGATTACAACTTAAAATATCGCACTTTATCACTTTGATAACTTTAAAAAGGAACCTCATATAAGATAAGAATGCTCAAATGCTTGATAAACACCTAAAAATATGTGTATAAGGCACCTAACTATTTTTCATGCAAGAACTAATGATAAAACATATATTTATAAGATTTTGCGACCCCTACTAGCTGTTTAAGTAAAAAATTAATTGTTACAATGGTTAATTTTATCATACTAATCAACCACTATATTATATTGGTCGACCAATGTGCATTCAATGCATAACATTCACTGGTTGTTTATATTGGTCAATTATAAGGGAATATTTTAGTTAACCAATGTGGCACATTTGTTAACCGATATATTAACAAATATTGCTACAAACTCTCGATTCATTAACTTTTATAACTTTAACCTATATTGGTCGACCACTAACCCATATTATCTGAATAGTTCTCCTTAAAATAGGATTTTAACACTTTAAATGATCAAACTTAATTTTCTTAATATAATTGTGAATTAAACATTTTTAAAAATGTTCCATAAAAAATGTTTTAAGGTTTAAGAGGTTTTTCTTTGAAACTAAAAACTTTAATTCCTCTTAATGATGGAAAAGACTCATAGAATGAACAATGATAAAATGTTTATACATAGTGAGCCTTTAAGATTATCAAAGTAACTAAATGAGATTATAATTAACATTATAAGAAGTAGAATGACCATGATATGCCTTGATATTCTCTTTTTCTTGACTTGAGCTTCACCTTGAAGGCTGCAAACTTGAGCTTTTCTTTATTATCTTTATGAACAATCTTCTTGAGTTGTGCACTTCTTGTTCTTACATTGCTTCTCATCAAAATAATAAACTTATTTTTAGTAATTATGTTTTATTATCTTTAAAATATCAATTGGAACCTCCTTTGATTCAATAATCTCGACCTTTTTAATGATGAAAACACATTTATGATATTAGATAACAATAATAAAATTAAATGTATAATCAAGAAAGTGATTAACCCCCTCTTAATCTATGCATAAAGCATAATTCAATATAAAAAATAAAAGACATATTAATGTGAAATGTAAAAGAAATATTCACATATATGGATAAATTAACTTAATATATCGTAGATTTACTCAAGAAAAAAGAAACACATAGAGTAAGAGGAAGACAAAAAAGAAAACACACCATCTAAATATAATATCACTAATATTTCTCCCCCTTTTAAAAATCATTAAAAAAACAATTATCCAAAATATGAAAAATATAAAGCTCATAAATTAAGCTAACTTAATTAAAGGATTAAAATGAATTTGATCATGATCAATAAGCTTGCTCAAGAAACAGTACTAAACATTCAAGGTGTTATAGTATTGGTTGATGATCCACCAGCTCCAGATCAGTAATATAGTATTGGTCATTTAGTTTGTATTACAGATACTATTATTTACAATGTAACGTTTTTATTATCAATTAAGATATTTTAATTTTTAATCATTAATCAAAATTTCTATTTAA
>JAOTJB010000002.1:28583144-28594641 GCA_027123815.1 Erythroxylum minutifolium
TAATTAATTACATTTTAATTATTTATATTTTATATTTTAATTAATTATATTTTAATTAATTATAGTTTAATTAAATTTAGTTAAAAAATTAAAAAAATATTAGTATTTGCGGGAATCAAAATCATTCTGCCCACATATGAGAGGTATGGACTATTACTTAAAATTAGGTATGAAAAAACTATTCAATCAATCATAACAAATAATCAACCATTATCATTCATTCATTTCTATTGATTTATTTCGATATCCTTAACCAACCATTTTCTTAGTCTTGTTAGATCAAGTATGTACATGTACTATCATTCTACGAAGTCGTCCGTGATCAATCAGTTTCAACTTTTTTTTTATTACATTAAGTATTTCAACTTAATCAGACTAATCCTAAGTTTCTAAAATCTCACCTCAAGAGTCTTAGAAGATGTAAATCTGGAACTCCAAGATTCCTCAAGTTTTTACGTAGTCTGTACACTTCTACACACAAGGAGTCGTCACATACTTGATTAGTCAACTGCTGATTGATCGCTGGCCTTACGCAGTATCAGGTTCCCAGCAACCCTCGGGTTCCCTAGTAGCTTCAACTCCCATACTGCCACTTGAAACGAGGCTTCCGTAATTAATCCGATCAAGGAGCTTTGCCCAGAAGGCTAGAAGATCATCAAGAGGATAAATTTCTCATTTCTCCTCTTTTGGCGTAACTCGAATTCAAGACTTTCTATAAATGAGAGCCTTAAGTGAGGAAGTTAAGCCATTAAGTCACTCCTTACTTAAACAGTTCAACGCGCGACTCAGCTTCAGCTTTCAAGCTGAGAAAACAAAACAAATTAAAACTTATATAATTCTAATTTGACTGTTAAGTCAACCGAACAAGCTAATGTTTGTGGATGCACCATTTGGTTGCAAGTTGCAACTGGTTTAAATGCTATTGTCATTAATAAGTTCGGCAATGGAGGATCATTATTCCGTGGTTGGAAAAGTGAGAGAGCTCTTGGTCCAAAATCACGACTCGCCACACAACGCCATGAACTTATGAGGCGTTTGTTCATGGTAGACGTAAGCACCTTCGCTGCCACTCGATTTCTAACTTGTCTGTTCCATACCTATCTTCCAAGATAAAAGCATTGCAACAAAATGACTACTATATATATATATATGATGTTTTGTCACTCTTCGATGACTTGTCCTAATCTGCATTACAAATTCTATACAGCTGGCTTAGGATTGGAATAAAGCAACAGACACAGAAACCTAAACCTAAGTAAATGCCACTAAACGCAGTTTCACCGACTAGGGGAGAATAGCATTCAGTCATTGTTAGAGCAATTGAATAAATGTAACAATTGTATCTTACAGCCGCATTGATGATTTCCTCACTTTGATCTTTTATTGAAAAGAGAGACCCTCGTTTGAGCAATCCAGGTCCGCCGATAAACCATGCTGCAACATGCGCCACTTTTTGGTAACAGAACTTTTTACAGAAAATGTCTAGTTCACGTGTGACTTTACAACCTCTCCAAAATGCTCGCTTTAGTTTGATTGGTCCTTACTATCATCACGGTGGACCCCCTTTTTTAATGGGTTTTGCCTTCACAGTCTGGCCGAAGTCTCCATGAACGACGGAACATCTTCAAGGTCTGTTTCCCCAAGTGCCAAGATTAGGTCCCATTGGAAGGCAAAAATATGAATGATGACTAATCAAGGATTTGCTTTGCAAATTCTTGACGTTGAATTTGCTATTTAATTTTGAATAATTTATGCATTTACATTATTTATGTCTATTTTAAATTTTATTTATCGTATTCATAAAAGATAATAAATACAAATGAGTCGACCAATCTTAAAAAATACGGAAAAATAATTTTTCAATGTTAAATAATTATATAAATTATGTTTTTAAATTTTGTTTAAACTAATTAAATTTGACTTAAATTAATAATTTATAAAATTTATAAAAAAATATTAAATTAATTTTAATTTAATTAATTCGATTTAAATTTAAGAGTTAAACTGAATTGTCAAGTAAGTAGTATATGATTAGTTCACATGGGATATTTATATTATGTGTATTTTACCGTTATTTTTAACTGAAATCTTCAAAATAGATATTTTGAACGATTAAATTTTAAAAATTAAGAAAATTTATTAACTTTCTTAAATTAAACGTGAGTTTTGTGTGTTTATATTATATATCAAGGAAAGTTTTTTATGATATTAAAAATATGGATTGAATTATTATTTTATTTATGCATTGGGAGGAGGGGTTGATGATAGAATATGGGCTACCAAAAAGCAGAGAAACAGCGAGAAAGGGAGAGGGAGGCTCAAGAGGTCCTGGCATGCCTCCGTGAATGTTAATAAATTATTCACTTGCTATTAATGCTGAACTTATTGTACAAAACCACTTCAACCACTCCGACGTGACTGTTTTAAATTATGATGACTTAACGAGTGGTCCTTCTTTAGTTCATCATATCTTGCAAGTGGTCCTTCGTCGTATCGATAAGGATGTTAGGCTTGCCATAAGTAGAAGTGTTAAATACAACTTTATCTAATTATTTTTTAATATATTTTTTTATGTCCTTTTTACAAATTGATTTATTGACATAATTTACACAAAATATATCATTACAGAGATCTTATTATTGAGACATTTAAAACGAGACTAATATTGAATATAATATTAAATTTATTTCTAATTCTTATTTATGAATGTTATATATTCATTAATAAAATTCGCGAAGATGCAAGAAGCATGTAGGAAGGATGTCGAGCATGCGTTTGAAGTTCTTCAATCAAGATTTGCAATTATCAAGGGACTGACACGTTTTTGAGAAAAATCTGTATTATATGATATTATATCAGCATGTATTATAATGCACAATATGATCATTGAGGATGAACGTGATACTCAAGCGGTCATACAAAATTGGAACAAAACGCCAATCCCTAAAATTAATATCAATAGAGACGATATAGTTATATTTCAAGAATTCCTTGCTAGACATAGGAAAATTACAGATAAAGAAGCTTATTATAAACTTCGTAATGTATTGGTTGAACATTTGTGGGAACAATACAAAAATTCAAATAATTAAAGATTAAATGAGAAATTTTAATCGGTTTATATTTGTGTATTTTATTAATTTGTTGTTGCAATAATATTAAATATATTTTGTAAATAATATTAATTTAATATAAATCATATATTAATTAATTAAGAATAATGATTTTATTTTAATTTTTAATAATAAAAATCATTTTAAATTATTGTAGTATATTTTTTGTAAAATTTTCGTATATAATAGTTTGAGTAACATCAAATTTAGTGTAAAAAACTTCTAAAAATATTTCATTTACATCAAATTTTGTGTAATGGTTGGAGATGGCTTACTAATAACATAAACTCTTCCCATCACATTCATCGTCATTAGTCAAATCAATCTATCGAAAGTGATGGTTTAATAGACCTGCTTTTGTTTCCACCGTGATATGGTAATAGTTGAAGTAGGCAAGTACGCTAATATCGTAATCATCATCAGCAACCAAAAGTCAATTATTTATAGATGAAGACGGAAAGTGCCTACTCTCCTTGCGTAATAAGACCAAGAAAAGAAAAAGAGAAGCCAAGTTTGAATTGTAAAGGAGAAGGATTTGGCTGGTGTTACTCTTTATAATAGCGGATGGAAAGGCATTCGGTCATTGTCATTGCACATTGTCTCTGTTTTATTTGATTTGAGGGGCACATGCACACGGGACCAATTTGCAGGTAACTGATTGGTAGTTGCGCCAGAACAAGGAAGTCGGTGTGTCCCCTATTAACTGCTTAAATCTTAATAGCTAACAAACAAGCTGCCGCTGCAGCCTTGGGGCGGCTATGTTTCTTTTCACTTCAGATAAGTTCAATGTCAAGCCTCATCCATTTATTTATTTATAATTAAATATAGTTTATATTTTTCATTTATTATCTTGTATAGTGGCAAAGTCATATCTAAGTTAGAGGATAATTTAGGGAAATAATGCATATTGATTCACTAATTTACAGACTTAGGGTAGTCAAAATTTTAGGTTGCATAGTAAAAATGAACCATTAAAGTTTGAAAATATTAAGAAATCTAAAAGGATATATACATCAAAAATATTTTTACCAGAATTTAACATGTGACTCATCCTAGTGATCGAACCTACTTTATATTTATTAAACATAAATTTTAAAATTAAGATGCATTATAAATTATTTTAAATAAATGCATTTTAAAAATTATCACATAAATTTATTTATATCTTTTCACCTTTTAGTTTAATAATTTATAAACAATTAATAGTTTAAGATGCAACATAAATTATATTCTTTTTTAATATACAATAATTATGCATAATTTAGTTCTACATTTTTAATAAATGTATTTAAAATTAAGACATAATATTAATTATTATAATTATATTTATGAAATCAACATATTTTTAATATTTTCATAGTTTTAAATAAATAGACATATAAATTTAAGCTACAAACCAAATTATGTTCATTTTAACACAATAACTATGTCGATAGGTACATATACAAAGTTATTTTCATTATGTTTTGAGATATGTCACACATTGATAAGAATAACTCATATATTATATTTATTTAGAAGTATTTTTTATATAAAATCAAGACTAAGTATGAATTATTCTTATGAAAAGTATTCATAAAATGAAGATATAGAGTCAGTTTATCATTTTAAAGAAATGAATTAATAAAATCAAAGATATAACATAAATATTTTTAAATGAATACTTTTATATAATCAAAGTATACTTAAAATATACATTGATTTTAAAATTTGACTAAATATTAACGAAGAATTCTATTATATATCACAAAAAAGTACATAATAATAAATACAAGATACATGTATTAAAATAAGATTCAATAAACATAAGGTAATGTCATATCATATATATGTATGTGAATGCATTCAAGTAATATGTACATATTTTTGTTTGTATAGCGGCTTTTAAACTTTCATAATTTTGCACTACATAACATATTACAAACATATCAAAATCAAAATAATTAATCTTAATGATTAGGGAGAAAAATCTTCATAAAATAATTTTCTAACTATTGCAACAAAAGTGAAATGTAATATTAATAAAATTAACAACCAAAAAGAAAGAAAAAAATGTGTGCTGGTATTAATATGCAAATTCATGTTTCTATGTGCCTATATTTATAATGATATCTTTTAGGATATTATTTAATTTTTTTATGCAATAAAATATAGTTGTCCTTAAATATAATTTAATTGCTATCTCTATTAGACACAATATAAAAGGAAAATAAGACGCTAGATATTCAAATATTAGCCAATTGCTTCAAGCTTTGTGGTTTTGGCATTTATCAAATGGATACTTATGTTTTTAAAAAATGTTACATATTGAAAATGAAAACTTATAAAACTCTATTGTTCTAATATAAGACTAAAGAAAGTGAACTGATTGTTCTCTAATACTAAAGTGGCGATAGGAGTCAATCTTACGTAGAATGGATACAAGTATTGAGTCTAATCTTCTTATGCAGGAAACTTCTACAAACTACAAGTCATACATTAAACTGGACAAAGCTAATCTAGGACTTAACAATTCCACAATCAATCTTATTCCTACTATGGCTAGTAGTGATCCAAAAACTCAACACAAAAGATAGGATAAAGTTTGATGTAGAATACGTGTGAGTTGTGTAGAGAAGCATATGAAAGTCATAACTATCTATTCTTTGATTGCTATTACTCCAATAGGATATGGTTAACTCATTTGGATATATTTAGCATGCCTCCCATATCAGTAGATTGGCCATAAACCATTCATTAGGCAAATGCATTGAAGTTAAGCTTCGAATAGGATAAAAAGTTGTTCATCCTTAGGATGGGGACAATCATTCAGTTAATATAGGGAATAAGGAACAATTTGATATTCAAACAAGAGTCACATAATTTCATCCTCTGTAAAAATAAGTATCTTCTAGATGATTTAGTGATTAGCATCTTGCTTAAGGCTAACAAGGCTATTCCAATGATATGTATGTATAATGTACATCGACCTAATTAGTTCTAATAAAATGCATCAATTACTTTTAAATAAAAGTTGAGTTTTTGATTGATTGAAATAAGAGTAAATTAAAATACCAATTACTTTTGAAATACTAATAGAACACTCACACAATAATCAAAAGAGATTATCAATATGAATAAACATATAAATCAAAAAATTTTCCGAACTTTATTGTTCATACCAATGAGCGTTCTTGGTCTTCACATATTGATGCACAAACACCTATACTTAGATTGATTAATTAATATATTTATCAGATAAACTATGCATTATATTCTTTGAAATCTCATTAAAGGTTATCCTGATATTGGAAGGTTCATGTAAGTATATATCTAGACCCTAGTTTAATGATTAATATATGTGCCAAAGTTAACTCACATAAAGGTTCTTTTGAATACATATATATATGAATTAAAAGCATAGATAAGCTATAGCTTATATATAATCAACATTAAGATTAACACATATAAATCTTAATCATAAAAACCTTTTATTTACAAAAATTAAAACAAAGGATACAAACATGTATTAGAGTTCTATCCTATCTAGATACAAAAGTTACTAGCCTATAATTATACTTAAAATACTGAAAAGAATAGTTGAAAGTAAAGAAGAATAGTTTTTTTCTTTCAGAAAGTAATTCATTGATGAAAAAAATGTATACAACTTTTTCTAGGTCCAATGGTAGATAAGATACAAAAGATACAATGGTTCAAGGCTTCCTAGTTACAACTAGATCAGTGGTCATGCTCTAGTAACCATATATACTTCATATTTCTAAAGAGTTTAGGTGATATTCCTCTTGCTAACAAGTTAAGACTGCATTGGAGAATAATGGTTTGGCAAATCCATTCCTGGCTTCTTACCTCCCTCCTGAAAAGTATATTCTTTCTTTCTTTCTTTCCATAGATTGTACACCATTACATACAGCCAATTTAATTTTTAAGACTTTGTACTCTGTTTTATTTGCCATCCTAGTAGATGATGCCCATTCTATCAATTCATTCCATGTATACACTACCTTTCTTGTGTTGAGTATTTCTTATAATCTTCTCCAAATACTCTGAGTGTATCTGCAATTGACCATAATATGGTCCATTGTTTCAAGATGCTGATATCATAGTTCACAGTGTTTTAAGGAAATGGTGAACTTAATTATGTTCTTTGATATTAACCTCCCAGCTATCCCTAGCCATAGGATGAATGCGTGTGAGGGGTTGACATCATCATCTAAAAATAGGTTTTTTCACTTTACACTACTTGTTAATCCCTATTGTAGAAAAGTTTTAAATGCTTTAGAGGTAAAATCTTTTTCTTCATTTGCATTCCAGTAAATTTGATTTTGGTTTGAATCTTGGCAAGGTGGTAGGTTATTCATGATTATATCCACTCCTCTACTACAGTGATAGGGCCATCTCCATTAGTTATTGCTTATGAGCTTAATCACCTTTGTACTAGCATTGAGGATAAGTTTTAAATGTTGGATTTCATCTACTTTGTACAAAGGACCTCTATTATGCCAATTTTGATTCTCCATTCTTAATTCTATGAATTACTAGGTTATGCATCCATTTTCTAGTTCCCAAGATTTGACTTAGAGTTCATGGTATACTCCACATTGATTGACTTATTTTGTGTTGGTCTATTATTTAGTAACTGTAAGTACACAGCGTAGCTATAGCTAGTACCGATAAGTACGGGTCGATCCTACGAAGACAGTGATTATTAGTAATGACCTTTTTTGTGTTATCTAGCCTACAGATTGATTTTGATTTTTAATAAAAGAAAATAAAGCTAAAGCAAGTAAAATAAAATAGGTAGCAATTAAAAACAAAAAAATAAGGAAGCACTTAGAAATTTATCATTATTGGAAATGAATTTCTAGGCTTCAAATCCTCCTAAAACCTTAACAGATTCATCTCTTATTATGTAATTTTTTATTGATTTATTGGAATTGTGGAGATTCCTATGGTATGCTAATAATTGGCCTTGAGTCTACTAACAACTAATCCTAAGGTTTTCAATCGAATTACTCAAGTTAAATTAGGATTGCTTTACTGATTTGTGAATCCCTCTAGTAAGTTTGACCTAAATCTGGAAGATTTATGTTATCTTATTTCTAGGGTTGTAATCAACTCCTTCCAACTACTATAGATTTATTCATTAATAGAATTTCTCAATCTCTATGTATGAAATCAAATTATGATCTAATATTCTCAGGTCTATTAGAATATATATTAACATGTAACCGAATTGTAATATATTAATCAATCTAATTGTATTAATAAAAGAATCAAAACATATTAAAGTATCAACATAAGATTCATCTAATTTAAACACTAACAAGATGTTTAGTTACACGTTATTGAATACAAAATCAAACATAAATAAAAAAACAATGAATTGAAAACAACGAGATCATTAATCCACTAATCACCATGTAAAAAGATCAATTTTCTCTAATCACTATGTAAAAGACCAAATTGTCCTTTAATGAATTTAATTCATCAACTTACTGAATTAAAATTTGAAAATATTCCACGATCATCTTATCATCAAATTGACCATGAAATACTCTAATTATGGTCTATACTTATTGATTGGATGTTTTAAAAATATTTCGAATGGGTTTAAAATCATTAATACCTATTATTTTCCAAAAAGGTATTTTAGTCCTTAACTTTTGGAATCCCTAAAATCCATCCATTTGGACTTGTTTTTGACTTGGTTTATTATTATTAAACCTTAATACCTATTCCAAACAATTCACTATTCAAGCAAAAATACTTTTAACCAAACATAAAAATTTATGTTCAATGAAAGGAAAAGTTTGGGGTTTTAAATTAACTCCAAGCCTGATGACTTTCTATAGAAGATTTGAACAATTAACATAACATAAGTCACTATTAACCATAAATTGGTTATTGTCTTTTGAGATTGAAAATAGAATCTATTGATCTCTAAACCTAAGCATTAGTTTACCTTATATAGAATTTATAACATTTGTCAATGTCTACCTACTATTAGATATCCTTTATTTTCCTCTTCCATTTCAAGGTTATAAAAATATATGAGAATGTAAACCTATCAATTTTAATAAAAAACATTCTCTTTAATAATGAGTCTTATTTTTTATTGATTTATTCCTTTACATTTTTGTTCTTATCAAGTTATTAATTGTCTTTTTTATTAATTATATATCATCAATATGCCTATCTATTTTAATTCTTTGACTAGTTAATAATATAATAGTATTATGAAGAATTTGGCTTCCTTGTAGGATTAACATATTATTCACTTTTATATTACTTATTAAAGATATGTGCACTTGCCTTATGTTATATATAAATACATTATGATAGAGAAAACTTTAAAAATATGAATCACACAACTTTTTGGCGTTATTACTAGGAAAGCAATTGGTGCTTATGAAACTCAAAGGATTTTAGTCTAGTCTTTTATTTCTTTATTTACTTTTATATTCTTTTTTTATATTTAGTTATGTTAGTTTACGTGCTTCTTTCATTTTGTTTTTAGGTGTGAACTTAATATATAGCAAGATGTGAACACTCCATTTTTCTAGAAGATAACCTAGAGCTTAAGAAAATAATATGTCAAACTAAAAGAGAATAAACTAAGAAGCCTAAGATATACAACCTAATACAATGGAGTAGGAGCACAAAACTATGCTAGAACATTTGGAACCATCTCTAATAGGGATGCAGTTTAATATAACAAGACCAAAAATCAATGTAAACTACTTTGAGATAGAGTCTAATGTGATTTAAATGCTACAATAGTATGTTTAGTTAATGGATTATTGGATAAATATTCCAATCTATATATTGCCATCTTTTTAAAGATTTGTGACATTTTAAAAATAATAGAGGTATCAAAGACCAAATAAGGTTGAGGTTAAGTTTATTTTTATGAGGAAAATCAAGCTAAATAGTGGTTGAAGGTATTATTTGTAGCCTCAATTGTGCCATAAGAAAACCTAGTAGAGAAATTCTTAGCATTATATTACTAAAGAATGCTACGTTGAGGAATGACATCTCTACCTACCTAAAATTTGATAATAGAATTTTATCATATGAAACATGGGAGAGATTTAAAGATCTGCTAAAGAAGTTCCCACATTACAGCTTACTAAGTTAGACACAATTTAGACATTCTAAAATGGTCTTATCCGTTCCATAAAGTAGAAGCTTGATGTAGTAGGAACACCTAATAGTAAGACTTTATGGCCCCCTTTAAAATTATTAAAGATATTGCTATGAATAATTATGAGTGGTAATCAGGAAGGATAAAATTAGATAAACCAATAAGTATCTATAGGGTGGATATAATGGCCATACTAATAGCTCAGGTAGAGGCCTTAATAAGAAAACACGATAAATTCCAACTCAAGTTATAAGTTGTGAGCTATTTATGGGATGGCATCATAGCAGTGATTGTCAAAATGGAAATCTTATGGTTGATCTTGTAGAGGAAGTCAACTATATAGGGAGTTTGTAGAGCAAAATAATCACTACAATAGGACATATTATATAAAGAAGAGGAATCACCCACATTTCTCCTAGTGCAATCAAATAGCCTAAAGGTAACCTCCACCTAGATATCAATAACCTCAGTAATAGGAAATGAAATAAATAAATGATTTAATGATGAATTTTATATCAATATTAGAAGCTCATTTTTAGAATGTGGATGCTTTAATTTAAAACTATGAAACTCAATTTAGGTCAACTAACAAAGTTTATAGCTGAAAGACCTTTATGGATACTACATAATGACATAATGTCGAATATTAGAGAACATATGATGGAAATCAACATAATAAGTGAATAAGAGCTAACTAATGGCATGCGTGAGGAAGAGAGACGAAAAAACTATTGAGGAAGAAGCCTTAGAGATCACCTTAGATGAAGATGCCACTAACACCCTCTAAGACATATTACATATTTCTTGTAATATTGGTGGTACTTTTATAAATAAGGCATTAACAAACTTCTGAGATAGTACTAATCTAATGTCTTATATTATGATTAAGACATTTAGGTTGGGAGAGTCAAAACCTACCAAAATGAGCAAACATCTAGTGGATAAATCAATCAGATATTTTAGAGGTATTAGAGAATAACTTGAATAAAATTGACAAGTTTACTTTCCTAATTAATTTTTATATTTTTACTTGGAAGAGTAAAATGAAGAATCTCTAATCATAGATAGGCCTTTCTTTGATGCAGTTGGAGCAGTTATAAATGCTAGGGAAAGTAAATTAATACTTAGGGTTAGAGATAAAGACGTTCTCTTCTCAATCTCAAGTGAAAATAACTAGTTTATGCTTAATGATACCTTATCCTAGGCTAATCATTCTAGCCTAAAAAGGATATTAGAAGAT
>JAOTJB010000002.1:28594741-28610451 GCA_027123815.1 Erythroxylum minutifolium
GTGAAAATAACTAGTTTATGCTTAATGATACCTTATCCTAGGCTAATCATTCTAGCCTAAAAAGGATATTAGAAGATTATTTGGGTTGGAAAATTCAAGAAATAGTCTAAAGAAAGATTTCCAAATCACTTTAGGGCATTAATCTTCAATCTTTTATAGGTATCGTGGTTTTTCTAGTCCTTAACACCAAAATTCCTTCCAAATCCATAAAATAAATAAGAATGTGAATTCTAAGGCATCTTTAAGAAAAATAAATGTTTAAGCAATACATAGACGATCAAGTTTCCAACAACCCCAAGCTACCACTAAAGAGCTCCCATTATTGTTATTCTCTAACCAAGTAAAAACTCAAAGGTATGTATATCTAATTTGAATTAAATAAAAGTGTAAAGTAGTTAGTCATAGATGCAAATGACATAATGAAGGAGGTTAGGGGGTACATTATTAATATGGATTGGACCATGTTTTCCCAAGTAGTAGAGCAAGACCATAGAAAATTAACATTAGAAATGTTAACTATTTTTAAGTTGACTAAGCACACTAGATTGAATAAGGAGGGTGGAATTCATTTAGATTTAAGGGAAGGAAAATATAAATGTAATTTAATGAATTTGGAGTTTAATGTAAATTTTGTACACTAAAGTAAGTAAAGAAAAAAGACTATAAAAATGTTAAAATAGAATTAATGATTAAGCTAATTGGCCATACCCTTAGCATATTTTGGAATTTCTATTAGTCTAGATTATAAGAACTTTATAAGTTTATTGAAACATAACCACAAAGATAGTGTTAAGGGAAATATTTTCTAAGCATTACTGAATCTAAATTCTTTATTTGACTATTTACTTTGTTTTTGTTCTTATTAAGTTATTCCTTTATCTAAATTTTATTTTGTTTTATTAATTATCCATCATCAATATATCAATTTATTTAATTTTTTTACTAGTTAGCAGTAGGAAAGTGTTCTGAACCATTTGACTTTCTCATAGGGTTGACATTCTTTTCATGTATATATTACTTATCATAAAAGATATACTTGTCTTAAGTTGTAAGTAATTAAATTGTGATAAAGAAAATATATATCTCCTTTTAAGTTTTATTTTAACTAATGAATAAGAACAAATGAAGATAAAGGAGATCGTGCTTGAAACCTTACAAAAGATCTATCAATTGAGGAATTTGAGGATAAGGCTATTGAAAAGGCTATTACTTAAAGAAAGAATATGAAGTAGACAGTCTAAATGTTAGTATATTATGGAAACCTTTTGAACGCATGATTATTATTTGAAATATTATGTAGATGAAAAGCTAGTGTCACAGATAAGTTTTGACAAGAATCAACAAAAGAAGAAAACAAAAGTTGACAAACATGAATAGACTGTTTTGTCTTGATAGATCATGTGTAAAAGAAATATACCTACTGCCTAGTATATTGCATAGTACTAATAGATCATAAGCTTATGACCTTTCCAAATAAGGTATATGATTCCTATAAGGAAGGCATCCAAAAATCCAACATTACTTTTCTTAAAGCTCTAAGTGTAGAAATGATTATTATGTACTCAATATAATAATT
Organism: Erythroxylum minutifolium; assembly: GCA_027123815.1. NCBI lineage: Eukaryota > Viridiplantae > Streptophyta > Magnoliopsida > Malpighiales > Erythroxylaceae > Erythroxylum > Erythroxylum minutifolium. Next base: position 28,596,318 of record JAOTJB010000002.1, read on the forward strand.
TTTATATAACTTTTAAGAATATCTAGTTTAATATTCCAAGTATTACGTATTTCATATGTAATTTAACTATCTATATGAATAATTATATTTATGTTTGTATAAAATATGTTTCTAATTATTATGATATGATTTTGATACTATCAATTTAATTATGTGATATGAATTTTCATAATACTATTACCATGTTATCTTTGACTTCAATTGAGAGTCCAAATGAGAAAATACAGATAATTATAAAGCATTTTGAAGGAAAAATATCAATTTATAAGTTTCTTAAAAATAATTTCATAGATCTAGAATTACATATTACATACAATGAACGAATACATAATTTGGAGAAATCCATAAAAAGTGGTTTAGTTTTTAAGGTTTAGAGTTCAAATATGATCTCTTAATTATATATGATATTAATTAGAAGTGGGGTAATTGCTTCATAAACACTTTTAAAACCCTTCATTAAGTTTAGAGTTCTAAAAATTTTTTCCTTATTTTTTGAAGTTTCGTTGTTAAGTTGTAGGTTTCTATGAGAGAAGCTATAGTTCCTCCAGCCTTTCTTAGATTATGCTTACTCCCCCTAATCCTTTCCTCTAGTTTCTTCTCCCAAGTATAATTGTCCCCCATTTTTCAATCCCTTCTTCTGGCCTTGTTATTCAGTAAACTTCTTTCTCCCTTGAAAACTTTCCTTCCTTTATATGGTGGAATTCTTTCAATCAACTCAAGCTTTTGTTCTCTACTCCCTACTACTCTAATTGTTCACTAGATCTTTTTATGTTATTATTCCTTCCTTCCTTTTGCTTTGGACCTTTAGTCTTATCTTGGGATTTTCTAGAGAAATTACTCAGGCTAACTTCCCTTTTCCTGCAAATTTTCTTGCCTTGTTTGGATTTATCTTTTAAATTCTTTCCTATTATCATGTTAACGTTTTCCACTTCTAGTAGTATAATGAGTTTTGCACCTTCATACAACATTTCATCAATTTATAGTCCTGAAGCTTTTTCGTCCTCTAATTTATGTCCCCCTACCATTAGCTAGCATTATCATATCAAGATCTATCCTTAGCACCCTCACCATTATCTTTTTCTCCTTTACCGGTAAACATAGTAAGGCTACTGCTCTTGAATATATAATCACCAATGTCTCTTGGCACCAGTTTATAAGTTATTCTTCTCCTAATATTAAGTTCCATTTTTGTTGTCCCAAACTCTTAGATGGAAGCTCTATAGTGGATCCTCTTATAGAAGTTTTACAGGATGGAGCTTGTAGATAGGAATTGACACCAGTTGGCTTTTTCGTAAGTAAGAGACCATCTTTCCCTTTAAGAAATTATTAGGCTCAATTTCATTGGAAGAATATAAGTTCAAAGGAAATCTTGAAGCTAGACTTTTAAATTTCAATAATAAGCCTTGGTTCCTTCAAAAATGGAAGCCATTTATACAATTTCAGGAGCTAAAACAAAACCAAAGGCTGATTTAATTGGTAAGTTATATGGGCAAACCTATATGCATGGATGAGGCCATTACAACAATGGAACATGTCAGTTATATACTAGCAGGAGATTTGAAAAATGTTAATGCCCAACTTAACTAGAATGTGCTAAATAAAAATTGCTTGGATAATATCAACGGGTTGTTTCGTATATATTTGTAATATATTGGACAATTGTTTTTGGAACACATGGAATAGTAAAAAAATCAGAAGAAAGATAAGAAAAAAGCAAATAATAGGTATAAGTTTCTAGTTTACCTTATGAGGTAGCAACTTTAATTAATCATTGGTAAAAGTTATATGGTTAGGTTGTTTTACATATGGTGAAAAGTTTAGGATAATCTGAGTTTTTTTACGGTCATCAATAGGAACATCTAAGGTTGGCGTAAGTTCTGGTTTAATTTCTTTGAATCCTTGGTCAAGACACTATCTAACTCCCGAAGAAAAAACAAAATTGTCTTTTGAAAAATAAAAATAAGTAAAGGTTGGTTTGGGGTGTAAGGGGAAAATAAAAGAATCAAGGTATGGGAAAAAACATAATAAACACAATAAATAATAGACAATTATTTAATTTGCACAAAAGAATTGACAAGAGATAAAAGTGACCATATAGGTGAATTGATGGACATTAAAATATAGATATACAAAATGCGCAGAAGTAAACATTATGAAGTAGTTTGAAGGGTGAGATGTAAAATACTAATAATAACGAATCTTTAAGAAAAGGTATATACTTAGCTATTGCAAAGTATGTTTAGAATTCATAATTGTAGTTTTTGGTGAAATTATCAATAAGAAAATTGAAAGTTATTAGCAGTTCTAGTTCATTATTAGCACAAGATTCATTTGATTTTTTAGGGGTGAAAAAAAAGGAGAGTTGAAATAGTTTGATGAATATAAATACGAAAAACATGTTTGAATAAATAATGATAGGTACCTGAAATAGTTGTGAGTCTTATTTCATCATTGTCATTATCTCCTTTTTCTCTTGAAGTTGAGCCTCCCTCTAATTCAGCATCATCAGTCTGGCAGTAATATATAACATTGAAGTGTTGTCTTCCACCTGATTGTTGCATGTGAATAGGTTTGATATGAACGAGAAAGGTTTTTGTTTTCAGTTCATTATGGACCTTATCAAAAGAAGTTCGATACTCTTTTTACGAAAGAGAAAAGTGTAGATCATTAGTCTTATAATAAAGATGTCATAAAAAATAATCAAATGTATTTTATTTGTAATAATTATAAAAATATAACCTGATTATAATACTACATAGCTTCAACTGCACTGAAGTTCAAGAGATTTTCGGCTAGTTCACAAAAAATGGATGCTGTGACAGTTCCTATGTTGTCAGTCAATTCAACATCATACCAACATCTATAATTAGAAAGGAAAAGTAAATGAGAAAATGTAAAGTTGAATAAATAAATAATATTAGAAAATTGTATTTAGAATTAATATGAACGATCTTAAATTTAAGTTAACATACAAGTATCTTAGGAATGTGTTAAAATCACATAAGGACATATTTTGAACCTGGGTTCAGCTGGATGTTTTTCCTTGCAAGAATTACATATAAATATAACCTCATATGTAGTTGCGGTGGAGCGAAAACATTTTTTGCAACTCATATACTAATATTTTTGCAGAATGTGTTGAAAGGAAATATGTGCTTTAATCTATGTTGTCTGGAAAGATACAAATATATGTTCGTTAGGAATATTCAAATTAAATAGATAATAGGTGAGAAAGAAAGTTCATTGTAGAATATAAAATGTATGTACCTTGTCGTTGGACTTTAGGAAAATGATCTTTGAAATATTTTGGTTTGATCCAAAAGATACATCAGGATCATATTTGAGGTAAACCTGCTTAGTAACAAGGTCTTTTAGCTGCTTGTTATTTTTTTGGGCCCTAAAAAATGGTAATTATAAGCATAAACATAAAATCATATAAAAATGTGAACAGAAGTTTGTTTATTGGAAAAGTAAAGATGAGAAATGTGGAAGTACCAAATTTTAAAATCCACAACTTCTTGTATTAGTAGATCAATGAGAATTGCATAATTAAATCATGTGTATAAAACAGCACTTGAAAATTTTAAATTATAAGCCTAAAAAGAAAATACAAGGATAATTATAGAAAAATATCATAGTAAGATGAAAATGAAAATAGAATTACCATTATAAAAGTGAATTTTTAGCCTATGACACACAAGCACTGGATAAGTATACAAGGCCTATATAATTTGTTAGCCTTCATTTGTAACAAAAGCGTCCCACATTGATAGTATAATGGTTTGTTGTCTAATATAAAAATGAAAAATATCAAAAGAATCAAATGTTATCAGAGTTCACTAATTGTAGAGAATAATAGGGAATAAAACATACTTTTTGTTGGCAAGAACACAATTTTGGACAGTCAAAACTTTGTCATCTTTGTTGATGTGTCGCACATCCAAAACTTGAATAACGACAACCAAAATATCTATCATATGATAAAGATAAGTATAATCAATTGCAATGGAAGGGAAAAAAGTTGTTGAGAGAAACAAATAAAAGATCTAACCGACTGATTTTTTCCTTGTAACTTTATGAGATCTGTAAAGGATGTATAGTTGAATTTGCTCGGTTGGATGTTGTCGTCATCAGTTACAGGCTCGAAAACAGTGCAACTTGTAATAATCTATTGAATTTTCAAGTCTTCAACTTGGAACTAAGGTGGAATTGGCTTGACAATGGAATTATAAATGATTTATTTTCTTATAAGGCTGCAAAATGGGGCTCATTATTTGGATACCATTGTTAAATATGAAAGCTTCGACGCGTGATCCTTGTTGAAGAAAATTGAATTAAAAACAGCTAAATTATTCAAGTGATAGAGAAAAGTAACAAATTCAAAATTTGACACATTGAAATACTAAAATTTTAAACTAAAAATGGTAGCAACATTTCATAGAAAAAGGGCACAGAAATTAAAAAAACTCAAATATTTTATGACTTGAGTAGTACTATAAAGAGATTTATAGAAAATTTGATTTGATAGCTAGGTTAACTATTATTTTCTAAAGTTAGTGCAAAAAGGAAATGTCAAATGAAGAAAGTATAATTGTTCTACCTCTAAATCGAAAATGATAAACTTTTTCCTCTTGGACATTTTGTTAGGTGATGTAGCAATTTGTTGTTTTTCTTGGATGGATACTTTGCATAGCCATTATCAGAACCTAATAAAATGTCCTTGATCAATAAACGCTTTTCTATCTTACCCAAAAAAAAAAGGTTAAGAAAACATTAACATAAAAAATTATTTTGTAAATTGAATAATACTAAATACACTTGAACAGAATAATCAATATACCTTTTGCCTATTTTATACGTTATAATTTGGCCAACTGGAAGATTTCATGGAATACAATATTTTTTATTTTGTGATCATTTTTTGAAGACTCAAAATTGCCTGGAATGATTAGAACTTTAATCGATTTAGGAGTTCTAGCTCTTGACAAAGCAATATACAATTGTCCATGTGAAAATATTGGTTGACAAAGATAAATTCCTACATAATCAAGCGTATGACCTTGGGGACTTATTTATGGTCATCGTGAAGCATAGACTTACAGGGAACTATGTTCTTATAAAAGGTATTCCATTCTTTTCATTTTCAGAAGACCGTAAAGGAATCTTAGGTATGGAAACAAAATTTCCTTTATGAGGTCCATAAACAATCTCTGCAGAAATTGTATGCTCTTTTAACTATCTACATATTAACCTTATGTCATTGTACAACCCCTCTTTTGGATTCAAATTTCTTAGAAGCATAATTGGACAGCTTTCTTTCAGCAATAATCTGTGAGGAGTAGACCTTTAGGATTTAGAGAATTGAGAAAATCCCCACAATCTGCTTGATGTCTTCAATCAACGGTTCTGTCAAAACTTATAGATGAATGTAGATTTTCAGATAATTTATTGATCATCATATCATTAATTTCACCAACACAAGTGTTTGTTGGATAGAGTACGCATCTATTCATCATCTGGTATGGATAAGGTGAATATATGCTTAAGTTAGGGAAGACGTTTTGAACTAACATGGTGAAACCAACATTGCATTTCAAAGATGTCAACAAAAATTTTAAACAAACAACAAAATGGATTTTAAACAATAAGATATAAAAAGTATAACCTGTTGAGAGATTCATCCTTGTTATGATAAGGAATAACCAGTTGTTCAGGTAAGGAAATATGATCTTACTTGTCAACAAGCTTTATAACTTCTCTTACCCTTAATAAGAAATCACAAAAAGTTGGATTTGATTTAACTCTCATATTTACGGTTAAAGATAATTTACGCATGTGTGACCAGAGATGTGAATTTACAAGACTTGAATCAATTAACTGTTCTTTTATAACCTGGTCTATAATGGGTAAGGTTTAACAAAAATCACCGCCAAAAATAATAATCTTTCCTCCAAAAGGCTTATTTGACTATATGATATCTTGTAGTAAATCATCAAAAGCTTTAATGGCTTCTCGTTCTGCCATTGAAGCCTCGTTCCATAAGATGAGACTAGATTCAAAAATTAGTTTTGGAATACTGCTATGCTTATTTAACGACAAACTTTCTTCTTCAAAAAATCAAGTGGGATCTTAAATCTTGAATGTGTTGTCCTACCACTAGGAAGTACTGATGCTGCAACACCTAATGTCGAAACATCAATTGCAATATCACCTTGTGGTCGTAAAACTGCAAGAAGCGCTCTGTACAAGAAAGTTTTCCCAATTCTACTCAGACCGTCAATAAAAAAGCTGCTACCATTTGAACCAAAAATTAAATCTAAAATCAAATCAAATATGTATTCCTATTCCTTGTTCAGTCTTGAATGTAATAACAAATCTTCTAGGTCAATATGTATATTTTTCCCACTCTGTATTTCTCTAGTAAGATGCTCATGCAAATCAACTGTAAAATCATATTCAACAAAATGATAATTTCTCAAGCTCTTCCTTATTTGTTCTAGAGATTTATTAATATCCTAGAGGGTTATCCTTGTAACGTCCTCGAATGTATATGCATTATAAGAGGAAGCATGCTGGTAATCAAAACAAAGATAGTATTTGAATGTTTCCCAAAGTTGGTTAGGATTCGTTGGTGAACAATAGAATAGGAGTGTAGCAAATAGAAGTCTAAGTGAAGCTAGCATCTGAAATAAATAAGCCTCCTCTAGAGTTTGTTTTATATAAGAATAAGATGTTAGCAAGCCTAATTTTAGTGCAGTCTCCCTAAAACAACTTGTTTTTTCACCGTCAACAATCAATAAGTGATCAAATGATGTTGGTCCTTTAACATGCATAAGTAATAACCATTGGTAATACCTCTCTCCTTTTTTAGGGTCAATAGTAACTAACCTTCTTATAACTTTTCTTCAACTCCTTTCTGACCATGTTCTTATTTTTGGGGTCCAAACAAAATGTTATAGGAAATCTTTATACAAGCATTTAATCTCTTAAGCCTTTTTATTTTTGGAATTCATTTTGGAAATTTTAGTTAACATTGTTCTTGAGAAGTCAATTTTTCTCAACAAATAGGACAATTCTAAATTTCTGTCAAAAGAGATAGATTGTTGATCAAGAATATGAACATGAAGCAAATAAATTGATGGACTCATCTCTGCTAGACGAAACTCATATAGATGCTAAAAAGCTTCCGGAGGTGAAATCCAACGACTTTATTAGAAATTACTAATTTCATCAATATCAACATCGGTCTGTTGATGAACGATACTAAAATTAACAAGATCATGGCTCTTGAAGACATACTTATACAAGTACTTAACAAGCTTAACAATAGAACATATTTCAACATTTATGTGGCAATCAATAAGAAGCAAAAGGTACGGACTAAGAAGAACCACCCATCTATTATCAACCTCATGCTTACAAATCTTAACTTTTCGACCATCATCTCTCTTTCTATAACATGCATAACTATCCTCACCGTGACTAGTAAAAGGAGCAAAAATTTTAGGATAATGGTTCTTGCAGACACCATTTCTCATATAAGGGCTGTCATTATTCATATGAACACAAGGATCGTGGATTATGTGTTTAATGACAAGAGAATATAACCGTGAATTTTAAATAGAGTATGGTATTTCAGCAGATATGATTTTGTCATACAATTCTGGATTAAGTAATTTAGAATGCAGCTTCAGTATCAACAACAAATAAGCACGAGGGAAACGATGCTTTTGGAACTCAATAACATAATCATATGTGGCAACCTTTCCAAAGATCTGTTTCTTGATTAGTTCATTCTGAAGGATCTCAAATTCAGCTCTAAAAATGCTAGCCAATAAATTAGGCCTATCTTGTGGCTTTTCATGAAACTCAAGGTTATCTTGAAACTCCTTCCATAGTGGGTTGCAAGTCATGGTGAGGAAAATGTCAGGTTTACCATACTTCTATACTAAAGCCATTGCATCAAGATAACGACGTTTCATGCTTCTTGGGCCACCAACAAATGAAGCTGGGAGCATAACTCGACGGCCAATTCAATAACCTTCACTTTGACCGATGGCAATATTGTCCAAAACACCCTATAATATCTCTATCCTTATCTCATTTTGTCTCTTTCTATGGAAATCGAGTCTAGATGTTTCAATCTTTATATAAGCACCCACAACAAATTACTAAAGTCACCTTAAGCTATAGAGCGATATTGACTGATCATGTTCTCTTATTTGGAGCCTATAACTCTCTAGCAAAAACAATGCCATCTTCATAGTATTCTTAACCAGAAACTAAAAATTATACAATGAAATCGAATAAATAAAAGGATAAGGTTAGACAACATTATAAAAATGAAATAGGAAAAGAAAAAGAAAAACTTGCTTATATTCTCCATATTAAACAGATCAGATGGATCACCAAAGAATTGAAATTAATATCACATCTGTCATTTGAAGCAGTGTTCCTCATTCTCATTGAAAACAACCGCTTAATTTCACGAGGCCATCTAGATTCACCACGAGGAAATAATAGAGGACACTGAAGGAGATCATAACAAGAATGGTAAGATTGGATTCTATAACTTGTGCTTGAATGACTATAGACTTGGATGTGTGGAGACTTTCATTATCTGCCTCAATCCATATAGCAGCTACTTGTGATGTAGTAGGAAGATTGTATACACGTTGATCAAGGCCAAGATAACACCTCAAGACTATTGTATGATTGTCAAGTGTCAGAATGTTAGAATACCCTTAAGATTCCTGAAGAACTTAGCATAGGGATTATGTTCTAGGACTGTCATAGTCAATTTTAATATATCCTCACGAAGATTATCACAACTTTTTGTCCTTCTTGTAAGTTCCTAATCAGTATAAAAAATAGAGTTGGATACCAGACCCTTTATCAGTTATCGAAACTAAACTATTAAGGAAATGATAAAGTTGACCTTGAACACGAAATGTATAAACACCTTTCTTATTTTTTGTTAATTCTCGATCATACTTAGCTCCATACGAAGTAAAAGCCACATTATTATTATTATATGTACGAACATTCCTCCTGAAATGCTCAGACTTTTCATCTCCATTAATAAATAATCATTTTTAGAGCATATGACATTTGATGAGCAACAATGGAAATATCTCCTGACGAATAACAAAATGATGAGGGCTCTAAATAGAATCTTTTTGCATGACAATGCTCACAGTTGGGAACAAAAGGAAGTTGTAGAGGTTCAGCAGGACAATTCTTTAGGGACGCTAATTCTAACTGAGAACGATGATGGTTTATCCCTAAAAAAATTTATAAAAGGGTTTATCACATTAAGGAGCAATAATAATAGAAAACTACAAAGAATATAGCTAAGAAGATTTATACCTTGATCTTTGACAGGTGCCATTGAGGTGGATATAATAGAAGAGGAAGATATACTTGGATAATCAACAAATTATTAAACACTTCAACTGCTGATTTTGTACTGACAACTTTTGTAAGCCAAAGAGAGGAATGATTCATACTAATATGATCCACGCTAAAATCAATAGATGGATTTTGTACCCGTTGACTACTGGATGGATGAAGAAATAGTTGATGACCTACAGTAATGTTATCAATGGTAGAATAAGAAAGTTGATCACGAACTAGTTGACATCGATGTTCTCCTATAGACAACTCAGATTGATCTAAATTATCTATCATCTTGGACAGATCATTTTTACACCTTATATTCACATGACCAAAACAGGACAGAGTTGCATTACTCTCTTTTGCAACATAAGCTTCTTGACGCCGTTGTAAAAGCTCATCTTTTTATTTTCTAGCATTTCAGCATATTTTTTACGCCTCTTGGCATTTCTATCCATCTTTGAAAGTAGACAAACTTAGAATAAAGGGGGAAATAACCAACAACAACACACACTAAAAAGATATTGAAAAAAATGAAGGAAAATAAAGCCATAAATTAATAAAATAAAATAAAATTATCATAATGTAATTGATTGTATAATTATATAATAAATTTTAATATATTTTTACAATTAATTATATATTAAATATTTATATTTTACAAATAAATTTAAGTAGTAAATGATAATTTAGTTTTAAATAATTTTATACTAAGTTGGAAAATTTTTAGATATTGTGTAAATTAATGCAAACTAGTTATTGAAATTAATATAAATTTTCAGCTCAAAAGAAACTAATAATTTTGAAATAAAAATATCATATAAACAACATTCTCCATAAGTTTATATTACTTTAATTTATCAAAGTCTCTCATGATACAATTTAAGAAGTCATTGAAAGTAACTGTTTGAATTAATTATTGTTTAAAATATTATTAAATTATCAAATAATTATCAAATTATAAATATGATATAAATTCATAACAATTTTAAATTTTCAATACTTTAAATAAAAATCAAACTTTTCACTTATTATAAATGGATTTTAATTTCTTGACTTTTATAAGATGTTTTAATTACGATAGAAAAGCTTCATCTGACTTTTAAACTTAAAATCATAATAAAAATAAAAACAATTTGAGAATTGTTTGTAATAACTTAATTATAAAATCATATATTTACTAGAAACAGTGAATTTCTTATATATTTAGAGGACATTAGATGTTAATTTAAATTTGTTAAATATTTTAATTTTTAATAAAATAATAGATAGCTTTATAATGTATCACACATCAGTCTAAATTTTAAAAAATTTTACATAACTTTTTAAGATTCTAAAAAATAAATATATGCATATATAATATTGTCTACGTATATTTTAGGCTCGAAAAAATATTTTATGATGATATTGAATGAATAAAAACAAATATATTTATTTTAAATTGAATACAGGTTAGTATTTTAAAAATAAGTTAATATATTTGGTATTCATAGTAAAATTAATAAATACTTATATATTGTATATGTAACCATAATCAAAATTTACGAATAATTCAAAAATATTATTAGAGTAATTTTTTAAAATTTGTCCGCTGGATAATGTGATAGTGTGATTAAAGTTGTATGTTTGGGGTTAAAATATAGGTCTTTGAAGACCAGTGCACGATGAAAAACTAATGCAAAAGTTTGAGTCATAATAATAATTTAAAATATTTAATCTTCTAAATAAAAAATTAAACTTTTCACTTTTTGTAAATGGATATTAATTTCTTAATTTTTATAAGAGGTTTTAATTATTATAGAAAAGGTTTATTTGACATTTAAACTTAAAATCATTTTAAAAATAAATCCATTTTAAGAATTGGTTGTAATAACTTTACTATAAAATCATATATTTACTTAAAATAGTTAATTTGTTGTATATTTAAAAGACATTATATGTTAACTTAATTTTGTAAAATATTTTAATTTTTAATAAAATAATAAATGATTTCATAATGTATAATGCATAAGTCAAAATTTTAAAAAATTTTACATGATCACTTTTGAAAATTCTTAAAAATAAATATATTCATATGTAATATTGTCTATACATATTTTTGGTGCAAAAAAATATGTCTTGATCATATTGAATGAATCAAAACAAATATATTTATTTTAAATTGAATAGAAAATAGTATTTTAAATTTTATTTTATATATTTAGTATTTAGTTATTGTAGCAAATTTAATAAATACTTGTATACTGTAAATGTAACCATAAAAAAATTTTGCACAATAACTTTTGAAGATTCTTAAAATAAATATATGCATATATAATATTCTCTATTTATATTTTTATGCTAAAAAATATATTATGATTATATTGGATGAATGAATAAAAATATATTTATTTTAAATTGATAAAAAATGAAATAACTCTGCAAATATATTACGAAGGAAAAGCCTAAGAACTAACTGCGTCAACGAAGCTTAAAACTCTTGTTTATAGAAAGACGGAAGATTCATTACAGCTAAGAGCTCGACCAACATCTTTGAGTATATTCACTGGTGAATATCTCCGAAACGATACAAACCCGCTTTTTAATTGATGGATAAATAATTAAAAAAAACTCATCGTGTCGATGTCGCATCATTTTAAATGAAACAAATCTGACACATCATAAGTTGTTTACAGTTTGAAATGAGCCGCGTACGACTGAAAAGTTGTTGTCAAATCATTATAAAAAGCTTTTTGGCTTTTTACTGTATACTTTAGCAGGTGTTTTTTGTTTGAGTGTCTTTCTTTTTGTCTTTGAAGATTCGACGTTTAATAAATAACCATGAGTAAAAGTTTGCTGCTTTGAATGATTTAGTACGTGGGGTTGATAAATGATGTAAAGAAATAGTCAAATGCAGGTGGCAGTCATTTCATTTCAGTATATCAGTAAGGGTCCGTTAAATGAACGACAATCACTTGTGCATTTAAATAACAAAAAAATGATGTAATCCTGACAGCTACTATACCACGGTTTCAAAACGGCGGCTTACGAGATTGGTCTTTTGTAATGGATTTATTGACTTAGTAATTAAGATTAATAATTGGTCAAAAGAAACAGTCAACTGCAATGTCGCCCAGTCACTTCATTTCAGTAATGAAGGCATGCAGTTATTTGGTGTAGTCATCCGGAAGAATCCATTTATATTCAAGTTAAAAACTAACGAGAGTCAAAGATTAGATCAAAAGTGTTGGTTAAGTACGGGAGTTTCAGTTTGGAATTATCTACGTACGTAATCTTCTTCCGTTAAACAAATTAACTAGCTTTTTCGTATCAAGTTTTGATCTTGATTTTCTTAAAGGATCTAGTTACATTTGTTCTTCCCAAGTTCAGTATCCATAACACTTACAATAAATGTGTGAACTATTGCCGTAAATTTGATTAATTAAAACTAATATGACAACTCATCATGTTATTTATATTAACAAAAGATTTAATATTGGACAATTTTCGTAAAAATTAAAAATCATGATACTTTAGTGTCACTTTTTAAAATTCAAGTTAATATTACAAAATTAAGTTAATTTTATTTTTATATTAACCATCGCATGTAAGTAAACCTTTTTTTCTAATCAAAATTAACAGCATTTTATGTAAAAAAGGGAACAAAATATTCTTTTAACCTACAAAATCATTATTATGATGTTGCAAAAATTCTCCCTTATTAGATTACAATCATGTTCATAGATTTAATTCACATAAGAAGATTTGTAAAATGACGTTGAAGATCCTCCTGCACAGAATATTTAAAGAAAAGGACGGCTCATCCTTACGGAGAAGCTATTTTTCTTTTGGTCTAAACAAGCACGTCTCTAGGGTTTTAAGCTATTAGATAACATATATATGTTCCAACAAGATTCATTTATATCTACGTAATTAATAAATAGTATGTACATAAACTAAAATTTAATAGATTAATTTTGAATTGAATTTCAATTTAAAACTTAATTGAAACGATTCGGAATTTTATTACAAAACGAGGGCGTTCTATCATTTCCTTTCAATTCTCTCTCATTGGTTATCTCTTTGGCATGCAAATGATTATGCAAGCAAATCATCTTCTGCTAATTCAAATTCAGCGCTGTAGGCCTTAATATCGAGTGAAGAGTTTCTAATTACCTTTATTTTTATGCGTAATCGAAATTTTAATTTTTAACTTGATTTTAAATCACATTTTGCGACTTATCATATGCATGAATATTATTTTTTTACTCCTCCTGACACATTTAATCAAAAGACTTGCAAGTTACTAAATCAACGGAAAACATAAAAGAAAATTTTCTTCTTTGTTAATCTCAAATGAAGTTTTTAGTTGCTAATGGTCTAAACTCTTGGCTTAGAACCTTTGTGCTATTGACACCTTGTGTCGCCTGAGACGAGATGGTACAATAGAGATGAGATCACCAAGTGGGGGAAACATTTTTTACCTGTAAAGGATTTCATCATAGGGCCTTCTGTATAATCTCAGGGACGATAAGAAAGACTGAGTCTTGTTAGTCTTGCAGTTCTTTTTGAAAAACATGGCTGGTGATTGGAGGAAAGAAGGCCATAGAGTCTACAGTTGGCTAATTTTAACTGGCTCACTTGTGGTCACATGGTGCGACAATGGAGTCAAGGGGAACAAAGTTTTGTTGATGGGCCTTGTGTAACTGTTGATGCTTCGAAGTGATGTTGTAGCAATCGATGATGTGAAAGAGATGGA
>JAOTJB010000002.1:28610551-28623554 GCA_027123815.1 Erythroxylum minutifolium
TCTAATAGTAAACAAGTATCTCATTCAATAGATTCTCTTGTGGAGATCTTGAAGAGTAGAAATGAAGAAAGAAAAACTTCTAGAATGGTGAAAATAAATCTTCCAAGTTGTAGTTGGGTGGAAGTGGTCGTACAATTAAATGCCTTAACGGAAACTGAACGAGGCAGTGATTTATATTATTTTGCACTTGAGCTTTTTCAACACAAAACTAAGCGAGAGTGATTTGGAGCATTGCTGGATGCTGTTATTAAAGTTGGTTGGCTTCAAAGGTAACAATTGAAGAAATCAAGTGGCTCCTTTTTGTCTATAATGTCTAATATGGGGCCATGGTGTTTTTAGGCGGCTCTTTGTTATTGGAATTGGTACTTCAAATAATGGATAGCATTAGAACTTTTAATTTTATATTAGACTTAGTTATTATTGGATTTCTGATTTTCTTACATCAGACTTCTGACTTATTTAATATTATCAAACTTTTCACTATTTTTTTCATTTTTCTTTGATGTGTATGACTTATGGATATTTTCATTTCATATGCCATAGTCTTTCCGTCTATAATATGTAGTATTCATCGTTGCAAGTATGGTATATCAAAGTGATTCTCATGAAGAATTTTTGATGTAATTTTAAGTGCAGCTAGTTGCATGATCATAGATTGGTATAATCGGCATATATATAGGGAACCATGTATGGTTTTTCCTTATTCTGGAAGTAGCAAAATTAATGAAATCCTAGGTGGCAATGACTGAAGGTGTTTGAATATGTTTAGGATGGATAAATGAGTATTTATGATGTTATGCCTTATGAAGTAAAACATATTAAGGAATGCACAAATTTTTAAAGGTGTTTGATATTTTTATTTTATTAAATAATAAATTTTATAAGTAGTAAAAACACAATATATGACATATTGTAGTAGTTAATGAGAACAACAATAATACTCAGTAGGAGTCCTACTGAAATGTGAGATTTTGAGAGATCTAGTAGTATAAAACTTTATGCTTACCTGATATTGAGGTTGTTTCCGATGATTATAGTAGCCATTTAACAAAAATTCTAATCTAACGTAACTCATTATGTTATTTATATTAACAAAAAATTAATATTGGACAATTTTCCTAAAAATTTAAAGTTAGGCTACTTTAACGTCACTTTTTAAAATTTGAGTTAATATTACAAAATTAAGTAAATTTTGTTTTTTTATATTAACCCTTGCGTGTAAGTAAACCTTTTTTTAACAAAATTAACAACATTTTATGTAAAAAAAGGAATAAAATATTCTTTTTACCTACAAAATCATTACTATGATGTTGTTGAAATTCTCCCTTATTAGATTACGATCATGTTTAGTAGATTTAGTTCACATAAGAAGATTTGTAAAATACGATCAAAGAAAAGGATGGCTCATCCTTACAGAGAAGTTATTGTTCTTTTGGTCCAAATAAGCATGTCTTTAGGGTTTTAAGCTATTAGATAGCATATATATGTTCCAACAAAAATCACTTATGTCTACGTAATTAATAAACAATATGTATGTAAACTCGAATTTAACAGATTAATGTTGAATTAAATAAAATTTGAAAAGAATTCCAAATTAAAAAACTAACTGAAACGATTTAGAATTTTATTACAAAATGAGGGCGTTCTATCACTTCCTTTCAATCCTCTCTCAATGGTTATTTCTTTGACATACAAATGGTTTCAATCCTCTCTCAATGGTTATTTCTTTGACATACAAATGACTGTGTAGGCAAATCATCTTCTATTAATTCAAACTTAGCATTGCAGGCCTTAATTTCGAGTGAAGAGTATTTAATTACCTTAATTTTTATGTGTAATCGTAATTTTAATTTTAAACTTGATTTTAAATCACTTTTTGCAACTTATTATATGAGTGAGTATTATTTTTTAGTCCTCCTAACAAACTTAATCAAAAGACCTGCAAGTTACTAAATCAGCGGAAAACGTAAAAGAAGCTTTTCTTCTTTGTTGAATCTCAAATCATAATGAAGTTTTTGGTTGCTAATGGTCTAAATCTTGGATTAGAACCTTTTTGATATCGACATCTGGTATTGCTTGAGATGAGGTGGTACGATAGAGATGAGACCACCAAGTGCGGGACGCATTTTTGACCTATAAAGGATTTCATCGTAGGGCCTTTTATAGAATCTCAGCAACAATAAGAAAGACTGACGAGCCTTATCAGTCTTGTAGTTCTTTTTGAAAAATATGGATGGTGATCGGAGGAAAGAAGGCTATGGAGTTTGTAGTTGGCTAATTTTAATTGGCTCACTTATGGTCACATGGTTAAGCATCGGAGCCAAGGGGAATAAAGTTTTATTGATAGGCCTTGTGTAACTGTTGATACTTTAACCTGATGTAGTAATCAATGATGCTTCGACGTGATGTTGTAGAAATCGATGATGCAAAAGAGATGGACCCTGCATTGAATGGAGAGCCCAAAGGAGGTTTACTGGTGGCTCGCATTTTCATAGCAATCGGGTCTGTCAAGGTAAGGTACCATAGTTTGAGTGAGTTAAAACGTTCTGACACAACAAATGAAAACCTTAGAGATGAGCATGAGCCATCCTTGGTTGTTGGTTTGATCGATGAAGGCTCAAATCGGAGGGAAGAGACTCGTGAGTTACTACAAAAATCATAGAATTCTAATGATTCTTCAAAGTCTAGTGAAGATAGAACCATTGTGATAGTTGATAGCTCAACAAATGGTTGGATACCTTGCAATAATTCACATTTCACAATTATTAAGCAAGCAACATTTGACTTATAAGTTAGTAGAAGACCTCACCATAGAAAATTAACAGAAAAGGTAAAGAAAAGAACGAGAGTAGGTCAACAGTAATAGCCTCTTATAGGTCCTACAAGTGAAAGAGTTTGAGTTATTTATGGTAGAGAACAAGACATGACATTAAAAAATCGAAGAATTAGCGAGATAAATTTGAATTTTACCTTCCATAGATAAGAAAATAGAGATGGTGGGTCGATTACAAAAGCCTTGTAAAGCCTGTGTGGGTAGTACTCTCCCACAATTCTCAGCGTTAGCAGGAGAAGATTCGTAAAAGTTGAAGCAAACCTAAAGAAGCCTAAGAAGGTAAGATGAACAAACTATAAGAAAACAAATGCTAGTGCTACACCACACCCACTTATTAATTTAAATACAATTATAAGGTTTTCAAGAAATCAAGAAATTAGGCAATAATATTAATTGTATTATGGACACAACATATTTTATGAATGTAAAGATTTGAAAAGGTTAAGATAGGGGTTAATAATGGACTATATATGAGTGCAATATGCTACTTAGGTGTATACATCTTTAGAAGAAACAAAAAGATGAGTTTATTTCATTATGATCCAATTGAGCATATTAAAAATGTGAAATTTGCTATGCAAACCATTGTTCTAACAATTCATCGAGTAGAAAATTTATGTGTAAATCAAGCAATAAGGTCACTTTTATAACATCCAAAGGTTAAAATTAGTATAGTATGAAATTTTGTAAGAGAAATATCATAAAAAACATAAAAATCTAGCAATAAATAAGTCCATTAACTCTTTTATGTCCAATAATGGAACAATGAAGATATGACATCAAGAGGCGGTTCAAACATAGCATAGGAATATAGCCGAGCTCTGAGTTTAAACTCATGCATTTTTGAGCAAAAAGTGTTACATGTCCCTAAACTTTTATAAGTTATTAACCAAAATTTGGAGAAAATAGACATACTTGCATCTGAGAGTTGTACAAATTGTTCGTCGTTTCTTAGTATGGTTGAAGCAACCACCTCCAAATTAAACACGAGGAAGTGTGTAAATCTGTAGAAAATAAAGCAAAAGATAGAATTTTGATATAATGAATTAAGAAGCAAAAAGAAATGGAAATGGAGGTAGGATCTAAAAGTTGATAAAGTCACTAAATGATTTGTGAATGTAACTTTTAATAGTCTTCTTTAATACGAAAAATCTGTAACTGATGGGACTAAAGGAATATTAAAGCCTTTGAAGAAGTATATATGTAACAAATGCAAAGTACTATTTCTTTTTCTTCTTTAGTTATGAAAAATGCAAAGACTGATATAAGAGGGAAACGGTGGATTGGAAAGTAACCAAAATAGATCTTAATTCTTCATTGTGACCAGCTATATAGGCGACTCCTTGTACAAGCTCAGTAGAAAATTCATCTGCCATAAATTTTTCTACATTGCAAAAATAAGAACTAGAAAACAAAAAGTAACTAAAAAATTGAGCGATTAATAGATTTTGATGTAACGTTTGTTCTTTATTTTAAACTCGTGGCTAGTGGAACAAAAAGAAAAATGAAGGATTATTAAAAATAGAAGACTAAGAAGTAGTAAGAAAAGGGTAAGAAAAAACTTATCTATAAAATTTAGTGGTATTAATCATATGATAATGAAGGTTGTTGCTACATTACCAATCACTATATTGTCTCTTCAAGAAAGGCAAGCCCTTAAACTTTTTAGACCCTTCTTTACGTTATCACCTTTAGCTCTAAAAAATCATCCAACGCAAGCATCATTACAGAATATCTCCTATGTTAGGTAGAACATATCGTTAATAGCAATAGTTATTCACTCCAATAATAATATAATCTTGAAGATGGAGACAATAGAAACATGATAAGCCTTTATCTGAAATTTAACATTTAGATTGCAAATAAAAAACTTGATGTCAAGCATTCAAATTGAAAAGGAAGTATTCATAATTACGATGGAGAAATGAGGCAGAAATACTGAAAACTTTAAAGTTAACCTATGAAAAAAATTAATAGTGAAAATACACAAAACCCCCACCTGCTTCAACAAGAGAGGAGTTAGTTTTCTTAGAAACTCCAGAACCACTTCATTTTTCTCATTAAGTCAATTGCATTTTTATTTCTTTCCGATTCGTAAAAAAATGAAGTAATATCAAGGGCAAGAAAGATAGGAAGATAAGTTGGAAATCTTCTGCTTTACACAACAATTGAAAACATGGAGAAATAATATTGTTTGGCTGGTGGACAATAGTATTAACTTTTGTCAATGTGATTTTTCATTTGTTTTCTTGAAAATATGATTTAATTGCTTGGAACCAGAAAAGGGGACTTCATATGACGTACATACTCCTGTTTGTTTGTTCATGTTCTTAAATTATATTTATAGAAGCATAAATTGTTGATTGATATGCAAATTAGAATTTAAGATTTAGTTAGTTATGTCAGATAATTTAATGTTAATAGTGAATGTGTTACTTCCCCGAGCTCCTCAATTTTTAAGGATGTGAGGTTATAAATGAACCACCAACTTGATATGGGAAAATTTATGTCAACTTGTGATCAAATCTTTTTACACTGGATTCTCCCACTCAATTACTCTCCACTTAATAATTCTCAACTACTGGATATTTTGTTGGGCCATGAAATTTTTTTATTTATTTTATTAAGCATGATTTGAATAAATTTTGTGGTCTTATTAGATAAATCATTTTATTTGGAGTTTAACTATTATGTTAAGTTTGAAAGGATTTATAGCATGGATTGATGGAATTAAAGTATTAATGTTGTAAGGTGATATAAGGGTAAAATTGGAAGATCACTTAAGGTTAAAAGACATAAGGCTTATATTAGAGGGAAAAAGGGACATTTTTGTGATTATTAAGAGTGTAGAAGAAGAAAAATTGTGAGTGAGAAGAGGGAAAGAAAGAGAGTGTTGTGGAAGGAGAGGAAGAGAAGAGAAAAGCTAGTGTTTTTGAAGATCTTGAAGATTTTGAAGCTTCAACAAGTAAGTATGAGCATTAACCGCTCTTGATTGTAAAATGAAGCATTTTTAGGGTTTTTTATAAGTGAAAATAAAGTGAATATGTGTAGGAAATTGTTGATGAATGATTATGTAAATGTTGTGTTTAGTTAATGATCAAAAACTAGATTATGAATTGTTGTGAATGATATTGGATTGGAATTGTGTTGAAAATGAAGTAAAAGAGATGGGATAGTGATAAGATGGGTTATATGTGAAAGGTGGGAAGTAAGAAGATGGAAAATGTCCCAAAAACACATTCTCGGAATGGGTTTCTTGACATTTTCGCCTCGGCGACACAAAACATGTTCTAAGAGTTGGTTTCTAGAAAATTTTACCGCGGAGAACTTGGTTTTACCTCGATGAACTCAGACAATTTCGCAGCAGTGAACTTAGTTTTTGCTGCGGCGAACTTTCCAGCACAGAAGATGCTTTGATATTTTGGGCATAACTTTTTGTGTAGTTATCCAAATGGATTGATTTTTAATTTTTTGTAAAGTAGAGACATAGGAATACAACTTGCATGATGAAATGGAGTTCTAATTCAGTCTCTAAGGATTTTAAAATTTGGATGGAAGTTGATAATAGAATGTTGTTTTAGTATAAGAATAGCCCAAAAATGTTTGGGGTATAACTTTTAGAGTACTGAACCAAATCGAATGATTTTGGTGTTATTAGAAACTTAAGACAAGGAAGAACACTTTTCTAGGAGAAAGTGTTATCAAATTTCTTCATTTACCTGATCATAAAGATCGTGAAAAATTGACCCGAAGGTTGGGACTTTTGGAAGAGTTTGAGTATTCATAATTTATCTTAGTAAAATATGCAATATAAGGTTCTTAATTAGAATTCCTATTGAATTGGGATTTTGTTATTGTTAAAGCAAACCAAGAAGGGAATTAAGGAACACAAGAGGATCAAGAGGAGAGGCATCTTTGAGCAAGGTTTAAGAAAGGATTTCAAGGTGGGTTACACTTTTATAATTAAGTAATAAGCCCCAAATGTTTCTTCAAAACCAAAAAAGTTTTAAAATGTGTTATAAATGTGCCATTAAGGCTATTTGAATGCTTTGATAATGTGCCACACGTTTGTATATGAATTGTGTTATTGATTTATGAAATAAATGATGAAAAATGATCTTTTGAAACGATATTATGGTTATGAAATCAAGTTTAAGAAAAATGTCGTTGAGGCCATATGTTTACAAGTTGTGAAATGCATGATTATGTGGGTTTGTGGTAGTCCCCTAAGTTAAGTCAAGTGCACTTTGACAAAAGGCTTCTCCTGCCTGTCCGCTAGTTGAATGGAGCTCCTTAATGGACTCCCATAAGTTCACGGCTATGCAAGACCATTAAGTGGAATTGCGATAGTACGTTCTGTTCACGGCTACACAGGACCCTTATGGAAAATGTGTAGTACATTCTGTTTTTGATCCATGCAAACCATTTTGATGTGCTTATGTGTTGACAAGATTATTGAATGCATGATTTGAATTGCTTATAAAGTGATTGATGATTTGAGAATTGAGGAATATGTGTTTATGATTCAATGTAAACTATTTCAACGTTTTTGCTTGTTACTGGTTATAAAATTATTACCCACGAGCTTTAAGCTCACCTCCATTCTCCTCCCCTATTCAGGTGATGAGCAAGAGACCGAGTAAGTCAATAGTCAAGGCATCACTCCAGATTGTATGTTTTGTTTTGTTAGTTTTTGAATTTAGATATGTAACACAATGCTTTAGTCGCATTTTGAGCGATTCTAGGTTTAATAAACTTTGTATTTTGGATTATGTTGTAAGGGGGCTCGAAATGTCCACTAAAGCATTGTAAAACTCCTATTTTTAATATTAATGAAGTATATGTTTGCTTTGTATATGATTCTCCTTGTGTTTTTACAAAGTATTCGATTTTGGAAATAAGATTAAGATTTTGAGAGTTTGTTTGTGGTTAGGTTTTTATCAAGTTTTTTGTTTTTGGGTTATACAAATGAATGTGGTTGAAAGATTTTAAGTTTGCATGTAGTAATATAGGACATCTTGGGTCGAGGGTTCAGTCTACAGGGGTTTTTGCGGCAGCATAATTCACCCGAAAGGTCAGTGAGGTTCTCGCTGCGGCGAAAATAAAATTTTGAGCTTGCCGTGGCGTAAAATTCCCGGAGGTTCCAAGGAATTTTCCAATATGTTCGCCGTGGCGAAACCCACAGTTCGCTACGGCGAAGCCTACCTTTGCTTCCGAAGGAGTTTTCTTTCAAATTTTCAAATTCTAAGCCCTCCTCCACGCTCAAGCTCCATGATCCCATGTCCGATGTTGGGCTCCAGAAATGGGATCCAACACCCTTGCCACCTTAGTATGGTCTCACTTCCCCTTACAGGAGATCTCCAATGAGTTCTTTTCCTTAACTGATGCAGATTGGTTACACGTGAACATGCTTAGTTCAGTATAAGTGCAAGGGTATGCATGGTCCGTAATTTTTGGGGTTACTTGCTGGTTTTTATAGCTTTGGTGCAACATGAGCTTGTTCGAGGAAGATTTCATGTGGCCTGAACATGGTGTTAGGATAATTCTCGATTATGTTTCATGGCTTGAGATAGCATCGATTTTGTAGCATCGGGCGGTGGGAGGAGCATCTCGGAATGTCGATAGAGTTGGCAGGTGGTGTAAGCCTTGTCGGGGTTGGATATGTCTCAATGTCAATGGTTCGTGTAAATCTGCCCTTACTGGAGCTTCAGCAGGTGGGCTTCTCCGAGATAAGAAGGGTAATTGGCTTGGGAGATTTGCTCACCGGATTGGTTGGTGCTCCCCGTTAGAAGCAAATCTATGGGGAGTCTATTCCAGACTTCTTTTGGCTTGGACATTGGGTTATCACCGAGTGGATCTGGAAACAGATTCATTGATAGTAATCAATATTCTCTCTTCTTCGGACAGCGACTTGGGCCGGCTTCCCTTTTCTATTGGACATGGAATTTTAGATCTGTTGAAAAAGGAACGGGTGGTTCGTACCTGCCATATTTACTACGACAGTAATCACCATGTGGATTGTTTAGCACGCTACGCACAAACGCTCAATATAGGGACGCATATTTTACTAATGCCACCAGCAGATTATCGTCGATTACTGTTTGAGGACCTCCTTAGGGCCTCTTGTCCCAGTTTACATGTTTAGTTGTGGTTTTTCCAATGTATGAGAAAAAAACTTGTTTTTTCTCAACTATCTTATTCAATAATAATTTAAATAAATTGAGTTTATAATATCTATAAATTATAAATTAAAGAGATACCAATTAATCAAAATTAATTTAATCTAATAATTTCGAGATCACAAAAAATATATACATATTAGATATTAGTAATTTATAAAAAAAATTTGTACAATTGTTTAATATGACTATTAATACTGGATATGGTTCATTCTAATATGAGAACTTAAAAATCTCCACAAAATTCTAAATATTAGAAATTTTAAAATTAACCGTATTGAAAATTTGGTAAAACATGTTTGAAAATTTATTTTTTAAAATAATAAATAATATACTTAAATTAATAAATTACTTAGTTTATTTAAATTTAAATCAATACAACCTAAATAAATAAACTAAATGTTATGTTTGTTATAATATATGTACCAAATATTTTTAAATTATTTTTATTTATATATATTACTGAATATTTGATGAAAAAACTCTTGTATTATTAGCTAACTACTATTCAATGATTTATTATGAGTTTCTTTATAAAATAGTCAATAAATAATTTATTATATTAATTATTCTAATTAGATTAGAAATAGTTGTCTAATTGGATTAGAATGTGTGACTTATATAATTTCCAAAAATGGGTCTTTCTAAATTATAACAAGTAAAAGGAATTATTTATTGAAAATTATTTTCACTTAAATATTGTTAAAGGAGTCAAGATAATTGTAAATAGTTTCTAATTGGATTTGAAAATTATTTTCAAATCAAATTAAATTTTTATTTGGTATAAGAACTTACTTTATTTAGGAATCAATGAGTTTATCTAATTTAATGTTTCCAAAAAGTTGGAAATATTATTTTAGATTATGAAAATCAATAACTAAAATCAAACGAAACTTGATGTTTTACGCATATAATTTGATTACGAGTGCATAGTTGCATGTTTGATATGTTATGAATTTTGAATTTTGAATTGAATGTTTCATATGTATGATATTTAACACGCAATTTTTTGTTTGAAGACATGAACAAACTAAAATCCATTATAAAAATATTAAGTACATGTTTTAAGCATGATTGTTGTCTTTCATTGTTATAAGAATAAACCAGAGTTTTGTTTATTGTTAGACTTATTAAGTAAACTCAAGGCCTCTTCAACTTGAATATGTTTAGTCTTATAACAGTGCTTTCTACTTAACTAAATTTTTTGTGATTTTGATGAGCAAACTCATGATTATATAAATTTAGAGGCATAGTTAGGAATATCATATAAGATATATTTTGACAAGAGTTTTTGCCTAATGGATTTATGAGTCATATGAGATGTGATTTATAAAGTTGTTTTATACCTAATTTAAGTTTATTTAAGCAAAATATAAGGACAATATAAATTTATATTTTAAGTATATTGGATAAGGCTTGGCCGAAATGATGGGGGAAGAAATGGACTAATATAACTAGTTGTATAATTATGATGAATATGACTTAAATGAAGGGAATTGGATTGAATAGAGTGGTGAAATGTGTTATTGTTAGAAGTGCTTGTTATATAACAAGATAGGAGCATGAATTACTATGATAAAGTCTTGAAAATATGTCTTGAAAGTCATGCACATTAGGTGTTTGACAAAATGCCTAAGTGAACTTGGCTTAGGATTTAAGCCTTGTAATGGTGTGCATTGGAAAGAGACTTTCATATTTACTTAGAGTAAACTTGAATTTTTGCTTAGATTGATGAGTAGTGGCCTAATGTACTTAGATAAAAATGTGCTTAATTATGCTTTGAAATCTATAAGTATTAGATTAAAGGCATTAATTGCCTTAGAAAATGCAAAAGAAAGCTTATGTGAATAATAAGGGAAGTAATTATGTGAGAAGCTTAATGGTTGAATCCTATAGCTTAAAGTTAGTGATATTGTGTTTTATACACTTATATGGTGGTGTATAAATATGAGATACATGTTTGAGTAGTAAATACATTGTATATTTGTATGTATAAGGGCTCGGGAGCTGTGGATCAAGGAACTCGTATCGAGGATTGTTAAAGTCAAGGAAGTGTAAACCTTTTTTAAGGTGAGTTGGGGAAACCATATCTCTCAAATGGGATTAGGACATCCCAAGACATGCATGATGACTTCTATGTGAATTTTGAACCTAGGTAATGCATAGTAGAATGGAATCTCAAATAGATGCTAGTATACTTGTGCATGTAATAAACGACATTTTTTTGAATAACTCTTTGCACTTAGAGGGCAACTGATGTTTTTATTACATATTTTGAGAAATGATATTGTTTTCAACAAACCTGCACTTGAAGTGCAAAGTACAACGTTTCATTTTCTGAAACTACATTTTTGAACAACTTTGCACTTGGAGTGCAAAAGATGACTTTAATTGCATGGAATAATGTTTTGGAACTTACATATGCACAACCGAGTCATGTATGCTGCATATATGTGTTCTTTTTTAGTTTACAGACATGACAAGGTTCCATTTTATCGATTGGACAGATAAATAAAGGCATGGTGCCGTACTTGATTTTAGTACTTAATATTTGTATATGATTTATATGATTGGTGAGATAACGATTGACCATTCGTGTGCTAAGCACAACAGATTAATCAACCCCTGTACCCTTAACGTCGATACATAAAAGTCGAGTCCTCGTATCGAAACCTTTCTGCAGGACTTGCTGGTGATTACACACCTAGAGATCTGGTCACCGATGAGGTCATCACTTAAAGTCATGACGTGCTTGTTGACCGTAGTCCAAACTCACCACAGATGAAATTCGAGCCAACATCGAGAATCGGTGGGTGTGCACAATAGTTTAGCCGACTAGTAGCCACACACATAACTATTTTGGCCTATTCTAAGATTTGACTTTTCGATGAGATTTAATTTATACATTTGATGCTTTTATGCTCTTGTGTACTAGAACTGGAACCTATGTTCACTAGATGAGTGATTAATAAGCTAGGCCTATGTGGTTCCTAACCAGTATATGTTGAGTCATATACTAGGCCTATGTGTTTCTATGTCATGTATGTTCACTTCATAGGTGGTTATGTGCATACTAGATGTGTGAAAAAACCCATCCTTAGGTTATCTAGACCGTCTTGGTATATAACAAGTTCTGTTTGCGATATATGTTTTTCCTACTCACTGAGTACATAGTGTACTCACCCCTTTGCTTTCCAACCATGCAGGTTAATTTGTTGACCTTAAAGCTCTGGGTGGATCGTGCGATCTTTTGACATTTTTGGGGCATTACTGCACGTGGGTAGTATCTGTTTTGTACTTTTGATATATAGTGGCTAATGATTATGTAGATATGTTTTATGATTATGTAAATTAACTCTTGACTATCTTGTGGTTTGTAAATGACCTTATGTAAGAACCTTTTGTACTGTTGTTGAGATTGCTCTTGAGTGGACTTAAAAGTCTAGAAATTACGGTAGAGTTTTAATGTGAATATAGAATTGTGTTTAAAACTGATTTACAGGTGTTTTAATTGAGTTTTGGAATTTTCAAAATACAGTCGTTGTATTGTTCAAATGTTTTTAAAGGATATTCAGTTAGCCTTGCATATTTGGTTAAATGGTACCGTGAGTATCCTTAGCCTGGGTATGCAGTGGTTATCATGTATCCAATATGCTTCTGAGTCGTGACAGAATGAAATTCTCTCGTAAATACCTTCCCACTAAAATTTCGCAATAGTATGGATTTATATGAGGAAAATGTATAATGCAATATTTTTTCTTCTATAGCTATGCCTAGTACAATGACTTACCTTTAACAGTTTCAGTTAAACCAATTAGCAAGATTTCATATTAGATATGAAATGCTAAGTCTTTGAAAGAGTTAAAGTTAATGATTTAAGGATGTCATGCTTGATTGAAGCATACATTATCGATTAAGTTTAAAACTAAATTGGATAATGAAAAGTTTATGAGATATCCAAAAGGTTGGATACAGACTCATTGAATAACTT
>JAOTJB010000002.1:28623654-28641045 GCA_027123815.1 Erythroxylum minutifolium
CCCCCGCCCGCCCCGGCCCTGGGCAGGGGCGAGGTGGGCCCCGGCCCAGGGCCCACTTTTATTTTTTTTAAAAAATACATATAAAAATATAATTTTTTGAAAAAAAAAATTTTAATTTATTTTTAATTAATATCAGGGGCCCATTTTTTCTCTTTTGTCCCGGGCCTATAAAATCTCAGGACCGGCCCTGTGCGCAGAATATTTAAAGAAAAGGATGGCTCATCCTTACGGACAAACTATTTTTCTTTTGGTCCAAACAAGCACGTCTCTAGGATTTTAAGCTATTAGATAGCATATATATGTTCCAACAAGATTCACTTATGTCTACGTAATTAATAAGCAGTATGTACGTAAACTCGAATTTAACAGATTAATTTTGAATTAAATAAATTTTGAAACAAATTCCAATTTAAAAAATAACTAAAATGATTTGAAACTTTATTACAAAATGTTGGCATTCTATCATTTCCTTTTAATCCTCTCTCAATGGTTATTTCTTTGACATACAAATGATTGTGTAGGCAAATAATCTTCTGTTATTTCAAACTTAGTATTGTACGCCTTAATATCGAGTGAAGAGTATTTAATTACCTTAATTTTTATGTGTAATCATAATTTTAATTTTAAACTTAATTTTAAATCACTTTTTGCGACTTATCATATGCATAAGTATTTTTTTTAGTCGTTCTGAAAAACTTAATCAAAAGACTTAGAAGTTACTAAATCAGTAGAAAACATAAAAGAAGCTTTTCTTCTTTGTTGAATCTCAAATCATAATGTTCTTTTTGAAGGACATGGCTGGTGATTGAAGGAAAGAAGGCCATAGAGTTTGCAGTTGGCTAATTTTAACAGGCTCACTTGTGGTCACATGGTGCAGCATCGGAGTCGAGGGGAACAAACTTTTATTTATAGGCCTTATGTAACAGTTGATGCTTCAACGTGATGTTGTAGCAATTGATGATGTGAAAGCGATAGACCCTGTATTGAGTGGAAAGCCCAAAGGAGATTTACTGGTGGCTCGCATTTTCATTGCAATCGAGTCAATCAAGGTAAGGTACCATGGTTTGAGTGAGTTAAAACGTTCCGACACAACAAATGAAAACCTTGAAGATGAGCATGATTAATTGATAAAGGCTCAAATCGGAGAGAAGAGACTCGTGAGTTACTGCTAAAATTATAGAATTCTAATGATTCTTCAAAGTCTAGTGAAGATAGCATCATTGTGGCTGTCGATAGCTTAACAAATCGTCGGATACCCTGCAATAAATCACCTTCCATAATTATTAAGCAAGCAACATTTGAATTATGAGTTAGTAGAAGATCTCACTATAGAAAATTAACAAAACAAGGTAAAGAAAGGAATGAGAGTAGGTCGACAGTAATAGCCTCTTATAAGTAGTACTCTCCTACAATTCTCAGCGTTAGCAGGAGAAGATTTGTAAAAGTTGAAGCAGACCTAAAGAAGCCTGAGAAGTTAAGATGAACAAACTATAAGAAAACAAATGCTATTGCTACACCCACACCTAGTTATTAATTTAAATCCAATCATAAGGTTTTCAAGAAATCAAGAAATTAGGCAATAATATTAATTGTATTATGGACACGACATATTTTATGAATGTAAAGATTTAAAAAGGTCAAGATAGAGGTAAATAATTTACTATATATGAGTGCAAGATGCTATTGAGGTGAATAAAATTTTAGAAGAAACAAAAAGATGATTTTATGTCACTATGATCCAATTGAGCATATTAAAAATGTGAAATTTGCTATGCAAACTATTGTTCTAACAATTCATTGAGTAGAACATTTATGTGTAAATCAAGCAAGAAGATCACTTTTATAACATCCAAAAGTTAAAATCGGTACAGTATGAAATTTTGTAAGACAAATATCATAAAAAACACAAAAATCCAGCAATAAATAAGTCCATTAACTCTTTCACACGCAATAATGGAACAATGAAGATGTGACATCAAGAGACGGTTTAGACATTGCATAGGAATATAGCTGAGCTGTGAGTTTAAGCTTATATAATTTTACCGGAGCAAAAAGTGTTACATGTCCCTAAACTTTTATAAATTATTAACGCAAATTTGGAAGAAGTAGACATAATTGCATCGGAGAGTTGTACAAATTGTTCATTGTTTCTTAGTATGGTTGAAACAACCACCTCCAAAGTAAACACAAGTAAGTGTGCGAATTTGTGGAAAATAAAGCGAAAGATAGAATTTTGATATAATGAATTAAGAAGCAAAAAGAAATGGAAATGGAGGTAGGAACTAAAAGTTTTTAAAGTCACTAATAGCTTTAATGAATGGAACTTCTGATAATCTTGTTTAATATGAAAAATCTGTTACCGATGGGAATAACATAATAGTAAAGCCTTTGAAGAAGTATATATGTAGCAAATGCAAAGTACTGTTTCTTTTTTTCCTTCAGTTAGAAAAAATGCAGAGAGTGATATAAGAGGGAAACGGTGGATTGGAAAGTAACCAAAGTAGGTCTTGATTCTTCATCGTGTGGCTTTATAGACTTCATTAATGGCAATAGCTATTCCCTCCAGTAATAATATAATCTTGAAGTTAGAGACAATAGAAACATGATAGGCTTTTATCTAAAATTGAACATTTGGATTACAAATAAAAAACTTGACGTCAAACATTCAAATTGAAAAAGAAGTATTCATAATTATGATGGAGAAATGAGGCAAAAATACAGAAAACTTTAAACTTGACCCAAGAAAGAAAATTAAAAGTGAAAATACACAAAACCCCACATGCTTTAACGAGAGAGGAGTTCATTTTCTTAGAAGCTCCAACACAAATTCATTTTTCTCATTGAGTTAATTACATGTTTATTTATTGCACATTCCAAAAAAAATGAAGTAATATCAAGAGAAAGAAAGAAGGGAAGATACTTTACGCAACAATTGAAAACACGGGGAAATAATATAGTTTAACATTTGTGCCATGAATATCATGTCAAATTTTGGCATTTTGGCTTATTTTAAGGAGTTTTGGAGAGGATGAATTGATACATATTTCTCCATTTTCATATCAAAAACAAAAAGATAAAAAGAACAGAAAATAAACATACCCATCGATTGCTAATGTGGAATAAATATCCCTTTTAAAATATCAAGAAAACTAACAATATTATTTTTCTGTACTTCAAGAATCAAAACGAAACTGGTATTGCTAAAGCAATAAGATTAGCAAAAAGCAGCTAGAGTGTAGGGGAAACAAAATATTAGCAAAAAGTAGTTTGGGTGTAGGGATGGTCCAACTGACAAGTTGTTAATGATTTCAGATGGGACAGGCGATGATGATGGTGAAGGAGGTGTTGGGGCAAATGCTGGGTTGTTAACAGGATTTGACCAACAATGCAATCGTAGTTGAAATTATAGAGGAAATAGTGTCCTCGTCATGAATTCAGAGTGATTGGAGCAGGGTTTGTGGAACCAACAAAATAGGAACCTTGCTAACTTGACAACATCATGAAACCCATTTGCGAAGTTGAACGGTGGACATCGATCAATCAAGAAAAAAATTTCACTAACTAGAATTTTATGCATTCATAAGACCTATATGTGATAGTTATGCATTGCAAACTTACAGAAGCCATATCTTGTATAGATTTCTTAAAAAAGGACACTACAATCAAAGGCCAGTTTTAATAAAAGGAAACATCTGACAGTTCCCATCATAAAAGGTAAACATTCTCACTAAACTTTTCTTCATCCATAAGTTCTATGTTATCATTTGCATCAATGTATTTTTCACGTAAGGTTAGGATAATTTCAACGGTCCCTTTCCAATGTAACTGCACTTGAGAGTCAGGCTGCAAGATAGATCTCTAAATCAAGCACACATCATGATTTGAAATATGAAAAATCAATGCTTTATATACCAGTCATAACTATATCAATTGCAGATGATTATTTAGGCAAATCCTAAATATAATAAACTTATATGTCAGATTCTGGATATATTAATTACAAGAATGATTGTCCTTAATCAACATATGATATTGTTTAATATTAGATCACCATTTCATTTTATGAGTATACCACATTACCCATTTTATTGCAACACCACCTCTCTTTTTTTCTGAGTTGAAAAGGAATACAAGGGTAATGGTAGATTGAGAAACGATAGTGTCAAAATTCATTCCCAGCTGCAAACAACGAAAACTGAATATCAACAGTTTAAGCATTACACCTAAAGAAGCAACTTAAAACAACATGGAAAAAACTTTAAATGCCCATACTAGAATAGCTTTTTTTATTGGTGATCCAAAGACCTCAGGTTCTCCCCCACCCTGCCAGAGATTATTACAAGTCTATCATGATCTAATGCTCTTAATTACTTTAAACTCTTCATAAACTGATGCGGGAAAAAAGTCAGTGAAAAGAAGTAGAAATTAATAATATGAACTTGCCTTCGGAATAAAAACAGCGCCATTTATGTTATGCACAATGCCATGAGTAAAGAGGATAACAAAGGAGCAGTTGTGACTTGGTTTTAGGTGGATTAATCCTTCCCCCGCCAGCATAAGCATCAACAATAGTCATCTGTAAAACAAATCTATTGCTATTAGTGTGCGTAGGAAGCCAAAAATGGAGGTTTGTATCACTAGAAAATGTTTTCCAACAACAAATAATCAACAGTAGGACTAAGTATTTTTTCCATGCAAATGACACTGAAGTTTACATTCATTTGACAACATTCGTGGAAGTAATTGATATTGTACATGGAATACAACCCAAGTATTTACAAGTGTTAAGACCTTCAATGAATTACCACAATCATCACCATTTGATGATGAACTACAAAAATAAATAACAGAAGAGTTAAAAACATTTACAAAGAACAAGTCGCATCAATGAAACATAGAAAACTACTGGAACACAGACACCATACCACCACCATCCTTTTTCATGTCTCCAACCACAATCTCACCCAAAAGTCCCAAATTCCTAACGTGTCGTCATCCAAAATTTCGATGTTGTTACCTAGCACTAACCTGCATCAATTTTTAAAATTTAAATTTTTATCTTATAAAATTTATTTAAAAAATTAAAATTTAAATAAGAAAAAAGGAAAATGTGTCACAGATGTGACTTAAGTGTCACGCCTATGACACAAACCAATTTTTATTTTTATTATTTTAAATTTAAATTTTTTATAAAATTAATGATAGCATAATTAAAATTAAAATTAATTTAATTTAATTTTTTATTAGAATAATATTAGTACAATTAAAATTAAAATGATTAAAAAATAAAAAATAAAAAAGACTCACAAAATGTCACGCCTGTGATTTGTATCACGTCCATAACACTTATATCACAAGAGTGACAGTTATATTTAAGTGATTGAATTACTTAAAATTTAAGCAAAAACTACGAGATTTTATTAACTAAAGAGTTAATATAGAATAAGTTAAGACAGAGTATTCGTCTGTTCTCTATGCCGACAAGCTATCCTCAAAAGCATTGATGTGTATGAGGTGACAGTTCGGAGACGAGTCCCATCAAACCCAGTAGCTCATATAACACCTGAAACAGTCGTAGTAGAGCAACGGAGGATGGTCATTGCCAATCTTCCTACGAACTACAGTCTTTAGAGTGTTATGAGTAGTGGACTTGTGAAGAAGCAATGATGATGTTGTTCTGTAGTATTATTATGAAAAGTGTTACAGGCTGAGGAAGATAAGAGATAGGCCAACACCTCTCTGTCCTCTAATGACAAGGTGGCAATAAGAGTGAGGATGGCGGCGGGGAGGAAGGATTGAATCTAACATAAAATTTAAAATAATAATAAAACATTTTTTTAATATATAATAAATAATAATTTAAATTTAGAATGAATCTAACATAAAATTTAAAATAATAATAAAATAAAAATTATTCGTAAATGTTCAATTACACTTAAAGAAAGTCAATAGAAAGGATTTTAAATTTATTATAATTTTTTCCAACGTCTTTTAAACATAATTCTTTGTACTTTAAATATTATTTTTTAACGCATGCTCAAATTATCTGAAGCAAAATTACTTATATATAGTAACTAGTAATTCAATTTATTAAACAAGTTAATGATACAAAAATAATTAGTTTTTAACAATAATTATTCAAAAATTTTCAATTAAAGTACAAGAGAAAATAAAAAACTAAAATTCGACAAATATAATTTTTTAGTGAAATTAAACTTATTTAGTATTTTTTGATGAAAAATAGTAATTCATTTTTTAATAATAATAATAATTCAAAAAATTAATTAAAATTCAAGAACATTTAATCTTCTTCACATCAGCATGTGGATAAGATTTAGTCTTTCTACCTTTGATTTTAATATACATCATCTTTGCCTTTCATTTAGTTACTTCGAGGGCTGTACGAGTAACAAGCTTGAGTTTCTCCTCCTTAGCAACACAATGGGTAATCAAGGCATTAAAGTCTCATTCCTCATCCTGTGAATAATATGTCATCACTAGATTACTTAACTCTGAAGGGACTGTATTCAGAGTCTGGTGAATTATGAAGACATTAGGAAGAAGAATGTACTCCTTTACTCCCCCTTCTCCTACCTTATAAAGAATAATTATTTATTCAAGGCACTTGTCTCAATACTAGATGAGATTATATGCCTCTAGGACATATTTCCAAGAAATTACTATGCTATGTCTGTTTTTGGAAGTTCACTAAGTAGATGGCTAGTTACGTATCTCTTAATAGTCATCAGACATAATCTGTTAGACTGATCCTGAGCTTCATGGGTTGCTTTATGAGCTTTTGAGCTTATGGATGTAAGTGGAGATGGTCTATGTATTTGTATGGCCATATTAACCTCATCTATTTCCATAGCATTCAATACGTCCTCTATCCACTTCTTTGCATTGAAACCAGTTAGGGTTTCAATGATGACACTGATTTTATTGACCGAAAAGGTGACTTTATAGTAACTATAATTACATCAGTACAAATGTAGGATAACAGCGATACTGAAAGACATTAAACAATATCTTTCCTAAAAATCCGATCACACATATTATGAAATACCTTTGGGCTGAATACATAATATATACAATTAGAGTTCCACATAAAAAGCGATCAGAGTACAAACCATCAACTCTTACAGCACTACCACCTTTAGGTGAATGGATTGTTTAAGCAACAACTTTCCTCCATCTAATTCCTTTATGATCATCTCAAAATGTTATGTAAGGCCAACACCTTTGGCCAGGATAACCAAACATAAAGCCAGAGACATCCTCCAACATGTAAATAGAACAATCTAAAATATTGACTTCAAAGGTCACTTTGGTGACTACATTCTCATCAATATTCTAGAAAGTCCATTAACACAAGGGATACAACTTTATGTTATCCTCACATTCTTTATGAGCATATGGCATATGACAATGTACCTTCAATAAATGCAAAAACCCGAATGTAAAGTCTCATTGTCACACACCCATGCTAAAGACATTCTCTGAGAACTTTATTTGAGATTTTCGTAAAAGAAAAATCTCAGTAGAGTGACTATCGTGCATTACTTAATACTGAACTGACCGCCTGAGACGCAAGAATCCCATGTATCTCTCTTATGGCAAGTTGATTGCGCGAAATTCAATCAAAAATAGCTTCAGAATGTCTTAATCCCTTTTTTCAATTAACTATCATGTGATCCCAAACACTAAATATGAGACCCGAGACATGAAAACTTGAAGTATCTCCCTTATGTGATGTTCGAAGCATGAAAATTCACTTGAAATCGAATTCAAAACACCTTAATTCCTTTTTTCAGAGTTAAACTTTAATTTATTACTACTATAATAAATCTGGAAAAAAGGAAAATTTCACTTAATAAATTTCCCAAACCTGGAAACTAACCTAAAGCAACCCGAGTCACCCTTACAGGAAATATAAATTTTTTTTGGAACTATACATCTTTTTGTACGGGCTGACGTCGCTCCTACGTCAACCATGCGTCTGGCGTGTTTGTTCGTTGTTAGGGCATGCATCGCACATTCCAAACACGTGTCTGTCTGAAATCATGCCACGTGTCAGTGCTTACAACCCACGCTCCATACACGTCTAGTCCCCGATGGTACTGTTCACCGTCAGGCATGTGGTGACACTTCCCTTGCTAGAAAATGGCAATTTTTAGGAGTTTTGGGTCCTTTTTTGACTTCCCAAATTCGTTTTCAAACGAGCTTTCCGAAGCTGAAATTATCCTGAATCCACTGTCGTCTTCACGGGAATCTATCATTGAGACGTAGGCATCTTTCTACAGTTTTCTCAATATGTAAGCTCTCTTAACAGGTTAGAGATTCCTTATGCTTACGATTGATATGAGCAACTGTAAGAGACCTAAACCTATTTATATAGCTTCCATATCAGGTTTTCTTATCACAAGGCCAATATGGACCAGGTCCATACTAAAAGGGATCTATTTTCCACCCAGACTTCGACCCATTGATTTAGATCATTTATTGGGCCACCTTATTATCTTTATCTGGATCAAATTACGTAACTTAACTGATAATTTATTTTAAAACCAAATTACAGTTAATAACTATCTACTGTATGGAAAATTGACAAAATTGCCCTTAGGGGCAAAAATGTCATCCTCTTTTAGCTTATCCAAAATCCACAAACAAAATCTCCAATCATAATAGCCACAAAATATACCCATCGAGCCTTCTCCAAGACTCGTGCAACATCAACACAGAAAACCACAAACAAACATTTTCAAGCTACCAATTTGAAGCCCCACAATAACATCGTGTACTTATTCCCTCACTAGAAATCACAATAGCATAATATGTTAGGTCTTTTAGTGGTCATTTGGTAGTCACAAACCTTATTTTAAGAACTCTAGATGAATTATAGGGTTCATTGTTTTCTAGGTTTCAATTGTCTAATTACAATTTATATTGTATTTTAAGATTTTAAAAGCTTTAACCTGAACTTTTCATATTGTTTAGGGTTTAAAACAATTTCAAATTCAATTCCATAAAATCAATAACAATAAGACAATTTAATCAAATTATAAAATTAAAATTTGGCTCTGATACTACTATTGAAAAACTGGGTTAGGATTCGATCCTGACCACGACGGAATAATTATGAAACATTTTCGTATTTTTTTCTTTCTAGAAAACCAAGATCTCTTTAATTTTATAAAATGATTAACATAAATCATAATGAATTGAAAACTTGGTTCAACCTTATTTTGAAGCTTGATCTTTGTCTTGTCGTATCCCTCGAATTGTTTCTAAAATCGATTTGTCTAAACCACCATAGTCGCACAAATGTTTGGCCTCTAATGTTATCTACAGAACGGGTTGAGAGAACTCTATAACTCTTACAGAGAGGGTTAAAGAAAAAGTGTTAGCTCCAGTAGAATAGGTTTTGGACATTTTAGTAATTTAATTGAAATTAAATTATATTTTAATTAAATTTTAATTAAAATTACAAATAATTCTAAGTAAATTAAATACAAATTATGCATAAATTAGATCAATATCTTATATTCATCCTTATTTATCAAATACCTCACATTTAGCTATAAAGTTACTAAAACTTTACAATCAAGTCCAATTGATTAAAATAACTTTACTTTATTCAACTCATTCTATATGTAAGAACCATTAGGTTCCCAAATATGCTAGGAATGATGATAAATTATAATTTTAATTGATAATTTGAATTACATAAATTAAAACTCCTAATTTATCTTTAATTCCTTAATTAAATAATTTATAATTATAAATCAAGATTGGCATCTAGCAATGCATAATAACAACTTAAATATTTAGGAATATCAAAGTAGTTTTGACTAATCTTTTCATGCATGATTTTTTCGTATAATTTAATCATTTCTGATACAATGTTCTGATTAAACATAGAGCATGAAATTAATATCTAATTTATTTTAAGTCCAATCATATTAGTTCCGCTATTAGTCATTGATTCAAATAATGTAATTTGTAAACTATTTACAACTCGTCATTTTACCTTGGTCAAGGATTTTCCAAATCAATATTAATTGAGAACAACAAAACATTCTCACTAATTACTTTAGGGTGATGAATCTTATTTTGATCACGCAGTTACCTCCGTATAGCTTATGCTACATCCAATTACTACCGATTGAACAACCCATGATTAAATAGGTCATAAGTAGTATTAGAATATAGTAATCCTTATACAAGATAACTTTGGTGACCTCAAGTCAAAGGATCACTTGTACAATATCACAATTAGAATTTTATAAATATACAAGTAATGTTCCAAATGCCCATTTTATTGAAAGGGACATCTTTATAAGAAAAGTTTATAATATTAACTATAAATGTATGTGTGATGGTCTCCATAATTTTACTTAGTATTAGGGAGGAATCATCACATTAAACCGAAGTTTACTTCTTACTGTAACTCATTGTATTTAGTTATGAAAGGAATAATCTCTAACATTATATATTTACTTTATCATTCCATATGTAACTATAAAGTAAATCGCAAATTTATTAAGATTTAAAATAAATAATTCAATAGTGGAAATTGTGATAAAGCCAATGGAACGGAAAAACACTTTTTTAAGAAAGCGTCTCATGTTCAAATTTAAATAAATAAAAGAATGATAGCTGGCAAGTGTCATATACGATCAATTATGAAATGTCACTACGCCATCCTATCAAATCTCAAATGTGATTGTCACCATGCCATCCTATCAAGTCTCAACTTTGACTACACAATATTAAAACAAAAAAGAAAAAATTAAAAAGTATAAATTTATCTCAACTTTATAATAGTAATCAAAATTTTAAAATTTTCAATTTATTATAAAAATAATCAGATATTATGTTTTTTATTAATATCATTAACTTGACTCGTCTTGTCAAATTTTTATACTTTCACGTATTTATTATTTATCTAATTAGTTATTAATTATTTTATTAAAATTTAAAACGTAAAAAAGTTAATATATTTGGTGCATAAGGCTTTTTGTTTTGCAGAAGTTTAAAAAGGGTCATTGATATACGTAACCTTACTCTTATATTTTTACAAAAAACCTGTTTCTACGAAAAAAGCAACTTTTAATTTTCTTTCTTCTTGGTAACACATTTGCTTCTATTTTGACACATTTTCTACCTTTTTTTGGTCGGCCGACAATCGTTGATGGAAAAACAAATTATTAGTTTTACGCTCAAAATCGCAAGTATACGAGTCGTGACTTATAGTAAAAAGGGGATATCGATTCTATAAGGATTGTGCTTAGGCACCACTCAATTCAGGTTGTTGTTTGTTTAAGAAATGATTTTGTATGGATATAAACTGAAAATTTGAATTAAATCAAACAACTAACAATGAACAAATGATAAGCAAAAGTGCAGAAACTTGGAATTCAAGATTTAACAATTAGAGATCACTTTTTTTCCTATTTTATCTCCTTCCTATCTTATTAATTAAATTGTGCCTTACTTAAGATGTCCTAATGTATTAACTACCCTCTCTTAAGGTGTAATTAATTATCTCTAACCAAATTAAATGGAGATGATTAAGCAATCTTTTAATCTACAAAATCAATCCCCTAATTCAACTAGTTATGAAGTTATCCTATGGGTAAGCAATTAATTAGGCAAGATCTTTCTTCTAACTAATCAATCAACTTAATGAATGTAATCCCTCTCTCAGTTCACACCTCCAAACCACCATTGTCGATGGCTAGATATTGTTTCACGTTTTCAAGTGCAAGCAACCACCAATCATAGCCACAATCACGTCTTTGGCAGCATCACTGCGTGTCTTATTCTGACGATGCCTGCTTCTCCTTGCCATTCAATCATGATACTAACAAAACTCATCCTCCTTCAATGATATCCAGAATCCACAAATAAAAACTCTAATTGCAATAGCCATAAAATACACCCATCGAGCCTTCTCAAAGACTCATGCAATACCAACATAGAAAACCACAAACAAACATTTTCAAGCTACCAATTTGAAGCCCCACAACAATATCACATACTTATTCCCTCAATAGAAATCACAATTACATAACATGTTGGGTCTTTTCATTCGATAGTCACAAACCTTATTTTAAGAACTCTAGAATAATTATAGGGTTCATTTTTTTCTGGGTTTCAATTATCTAATTACAATTTATATTGTAATTTAAGATTTTAAAGCTTTAATCTAAACTTTTCATATTGTTTAAGGTTTGCAACAATTTCAAATTCATTTCCATAAAATTAATAACAATCAGACAATTTATTCAAATTATAAAATTAAAAATTGTCTTTGATACCACTATTGGGCAACTGGGTTGGGATTCGATCCTGACCACGGTAGAATAATTATAAAACTTTTTCATATTTTTATTTCTAGAAAACCAATATCTCTTTAATTTTATAAAATGATTAACATAAATCTTAATGAAGCGAAAACTTAATTCGACCTTATTCTGAATGTTGATCTTTGTCTTGTCATATCCTTCAGACTATTTTCGAAATCGATCTGTTTCAACCACCATAACCACACAGATGTCTAATGATATCCAAAAAATGGGTTGAGATAACTCTATAACCCTTATAGAGAGGGTTAAGCAAGAAGTGTTAGCTCCATTAGAACTTAAGACTATTTATAATAGCTTTTGAATGTTTTAGTAATTTGATT
Organism: Erythroxylum minutifolium; assembly: GCA_027123815.1. Lineage (NCBI taxonomy): Eukaryota > Viridiplantae > Streptophyta > Magnoliopsida > Malpighiales > Erythroxylaceae > Erythroxylum > Erythroxylum minutifolium. The sequence goes on from JAOTJB010000002.1 coordinate 28,636,346, forward strand.
AGAATTAAATTATAATTTCAATTAAATTTTACTTAGAATTGTAAATAATTCTAATTAAATACCAATTATTCCAAAATTAGATCAATATCTCATATTGATCCTTATTTATCAAATATCTCACATTTAATTATAAAGTTTCTCAAACTATACAATCAAATCCAATTTGATTAAAATAACTTTGCTCTCTTCAACCCATTATATATGTAAGAACCATTAGGTTCCCAAATATGTTAAGAATGATTATAAATTATAATTATAATTTTAATTGATAATTATAATTACATAAATTGAAACTCCTTTTAATTTATCTTTAGTTCCGTAATTAAATAATTTATAATCATAAATCAATATTGGCATCTAGTAATGCATCATAACCATCAAAATATTTAGGAATGTCATAATGATTTTGACTAATCTCTTTCATCATGATTTGTTTGTATAATTCAATCCTTTCGTTATACAATATTTTGATTAGATATAGAGCACGAAATTAATATCTACTTTATTTTGATTCCAATCATATTAGTTCTCCGCCACTAGTCATCAATTCAATTAATGACATTTGTAAACTATTTACAAATCGTCATTCCACCTTGGCCAATAATTTTTCGAATCAATATTAATCGAGAACAACAAAACATTCTCACTAATTACTTTAGGGTGATTAATCATATTTTGATTACACAACTACCTCCATATAGTTTATGCCACATCCAATGACTACTGATTGAACAATCTATGATTAAATAAGTCATAAGCAGTATCAAAATATAGTAATCCCTATACAAGATAACTTTAGTGACCTTAAGTCAAAGGATAACATCAGCAGATAGCTGATTATATCAGCTGATTTGACTAGCGTATAATATCAGCTGTTTATTAAAGATGTTCGATAAAATTAGTTGTCTAGTATTAGTTATTTATGCATAAAATGACTTATAAGGGCATGAATTTAAAAAAACTATAAGGACATGAGTATTATATCTTAGTATTTTTTGAATATTTTCAGAAGAATTTAGATTTTAGATATTTATCTTTAAAAAACTAAGTTTATAAATCTAATTAAAAATATATAACATATAATAATAAAAATTTTGATCAATTTTTAATTTAATTTAACATTTTCCTATAATTTATAAATTAATTAAATAATTTGAATATAATTTTTAATTTCATCTTATAAATTTTATTTAAAAATTAAATTTTAAATAATAAAAAAGAAAATTTTGGTCACGCCTATGACACAAACCAATTATTTTGTTTTTATTTTATCATTTAATTTTAATCTTTTATAACATCAATAATAGTATAATTAATATTAAAATTAAAATTTAATTTAATTTTTTATTAGTATAATTAGAATTAAAACATAAAAAAACTCATAGAATGTCACACCTATAATTTTGTGTCATGCCCATGACACTTATATCACGGGCGTGATAGTTATATTTAAACAACTGAATTGCTTAAAATTTAAGCAGAAACTACTGATTGTTTTATTAGTCGGAGAGAGTTAATGGCCGTGTTTGGTGAACCGCTTTTTAGTTATTTATTAACTATTTGACTCAAATGAGCTATTTGACCCATATTAAAAAATTATTTGGCTGTTTGGTTAGGAGGTGCTTGGATTGGCTAATTCAACCCAACCGGCTAATTTTTCAGAAGCTCATCTAATGCAATGTTTGGAATTAGCTTATTCGTTTATGATGGTGTTGCCCCTTCTCTTTACTCTCTGCTCTCTCTCGATCTCATAGAAGAGGCACCAAATGATGCAAAACCTCTTCAGTGATAAGTCCAAAGAAGAGGAAGAAATCGATTCTTAGCACAAATCCAATCCCTAACCCCATTATGTCTTTATAACCCCCTATTTCCACCCCATTCTTGTTTCCTTCTTCTTTTCAGTGTTTGTTCATGTTCATGATTGTGTATATGATGTTGTTACTTCATATATGTGTGATTTTAGGGTTTGATTTCTATGGTATTTTAAGGATTTCAAAATGTGGGTATTTTTTTCTAGGTTTGACTTTTTTGTTTTGAGGAGGGAAAGATTAAGCCTTTTGATCGATTGTTTCGGAGAATTGGGAAATACTGAGTTAATTGAATTCCTTCTACTTTGCTATGATACATTTGGCTTGATTGTGTTGTTTTGTTTTTAGGGAAATTGATTTTCGACAGGATTATAAATGTCCTTATCAGGTCTCAACATACAGTAGGATGGATGTTGCTTTCTCTTAATTATGATGTTGTTTTCTCTAGGATGAAGCTAAGGGAGAGTTGAGATATGAGGGTGAGGGTGAAGGAGAAGTAGATGTTAAGGGTGAAGTAAAGGAGCATGAGGATGTTAATTTCGAGAGTGAAGTTGAGATGCGGGAGGTAGAACTTGATCCTGGAGAAAGTAAGGGTGAAAGCGTACCAAGTTCACAGGATTTAGATGTTGATGATCACACAGAAGAAAGTGAGGCTAAATATACCAATAGTGAAGAGAAAGAAGAGTTTGAACACCGAGTGGTAACAAGTCGAAAATGTGATGTTATTGAAAGTAGGTCTGAGAGCTCTGAGGAATCACATTATGCTAACCATCAGGATGAGGAGATTGATCAGGCTAGGAGTCCAAGGTGACTTGCTTCCTTAATACTCTATTTAAACAAACCTTTTTATTCTTGTCCATCTTTTGTAAAAAATGTTTCTTCACTACTGGACATTTTACTTTATGTGAGCATGCTACCTTTGCTTGGTTTAAGAATGTGAGTTTCACTAAATCCTCGCCTCCAAATTTCTTTCAGATGCTTGATGTTGTTGTTGATTATGACCTATCCAATGGCAAGTGGAGTATCATCCAACCACAAGACATCCTTCATTTAAAAATAAGAATCTTATATGGGACAACTTTTTCTGCAAGCATTGGTGAGCATATTGAATATACATTTTTATCTTTGGATTTAAAATCTAAGCCCCCTTTAGAGTAGTCGCTACTTTAAAATATATGTTTTTATCTTTAAATTTATTGAGAGGTTAACTAGCCTTTTGTTATTGCTTTCGTTATCACCCATTAGAGAGATTTGATTTTGATATCAATTTTAGGTTATTTCTTATTCTTTATTAGTATCATGTCTATCCTGTGGACTACATTATCTACTTGAAGTCCTTAGTTGAGGTTAATGTTTAGCGTTAAAAGTTTTGTGTTACACAGTGCCTGGGGCCTGACACAGGACACTGTTAAGCTCTCAATGTTAAAATAGTAACTATATCTACAATCATGTGGCATATCCGTTAAAGTATTTTCAGGGGGGTTAGGTGCAGAGTGGCACCATAAATTAAGTTACCTCCAACTTGGACTTGCAAGTATTCTTTATGTGTATGATTGGTTCATGCCATAGACATTTCTGCCTAACTTTGCTCTAAGCCATCTTATGCATATACTTACGGGTAAAACCTGGATTTATTAGTTATTTGTTGATATGGGACGAGTTATATATATATACATACATATATACATATACATATACATATATATGTGTGTGTGTATTATTTTATTTTTTTATCATTTTTCATTAGTAGGGTGCTTATTGTATTTTTATCTAGCTTCTTTCAGATTTGGGGTTTAGGAAACTAGAAAATGGATTGTACAAGTCCGTGAATCTACTATATATGATCCCACGCTCCCGTTGTTGCTTAATTTAACAAAAGATATAGTGGAGGAGAACAGATACCTGCAGTGTAAGGAGTCAGCTTTAGAAGTTTCATTTCTTATTAAGATGATGCAATGCTGAGCATATTGTTTCACTTGCATAATCCATTGATGGATCTATTAACCTTTTTGCTCAACTGGCTATTTCTACAATGTGAAGATTGTTACTTCTTATTGTTCTCTAAAACCTTTTTACTGAATTGGCTATTTCTACAATGTGAAGATTGTTACTTCTTATTGTTCTTTAACATTGGAGGCATAATTCAGCTGTCAACCAAGATACTATTAGAAGCTACCTGGTAGATCTGCACAAGTTGGAATTTCTATTTCTATTGGTATTATGGCTTTGCTACTTGTACATGTAAAGGTCACAAATCTTATTACAAAATTTAAGATAATTTTTGTTTTGTCTTTTTGTACACAAGGTAGCTTACCGTTTTACTATTAGCATAACTGATTATAAATTTTAAAGCTTTCTATCATGCATTGTTATAGTGAGATTAGAAAATAATATAGTGAGATAGAGAAGGGCTCAAAATCCTGATGGAACTACTTCTATGAGTAAGAGTGTAACTTGTCGTGGAATAATTAAAATTCCTTGTTGAGATGAATGGTTCGTATTTATTGGTTTCTGATAATTTCAATGCTATTTTATTTTGACTAGTATGGTTTGATTCATTTTATATCATAATTAATAGCATCCAACGAATGTGCAATACTAAAGCAACCTGTCTGGTTTTTGTTTTACCTAATTGATACTAATGTTCAATCTCTAATTTATAATTAGAGACTACTTATAATTTTATCTTTAATTTAATTTAGCATTTGATTTTTATTGATCATATGTTAAAAGTTGATTATTTAATATTCAAAAATTTATTTGTATCTTTTTTAATATTACTCAATTATTTAATAATTCTTTGCTTAAATAAAAAATATTACAATAAAATTTTATATGATTTTTGAATAATATTCACAAGTTAATTATATTACTCATTTTAAATTAAGAGAT
>JAOTJB010000002.1:28641145-28651832 GCA_027123815.1 Erythroxylum minutifolium
ACACCTTAATTCCTTTTTCTGGAGTTAAACTTTAATTTATTACTAATGTAATAAATCTAGAAAAATGGAAATTTTCATTTCATAAATTTCCCGAACCTAGAAACTGACCCAAAACACCTCAGGTCACCCTTACTAAAAATCTGAATTTTTTTTGTACTGTACATTTGTCCATAAGGGTTGAAGTCGCCGCCAAACTCGCCCACCGTCGTTGGGGCATGCATCACACGAACCAGACACGCATCTGTCTGAAATCATGCCACGTGTTTGTCTACTCCCCGACGGTAACGTTCACTATTAGGCACGTGGTGACGTAACCTCACAAAAAAATGGCAATTTTTGGCCACTTTTGGGTCCTTTTTTTGATTTCCTAGGCTCGTTTTTGACCCATTTCTTAAGACTAAACATATGTATACTACTTTCATACAGTAAAAAGCAAGAAAAAACTAAGAAATGGAAGTTAACTCTCCAAAAGCCTTATGGAGAGAAAAACCAAAAAATCTCCATTTTTAACCACCCAATCACACCACCACCCTGATACCACATGTAATACGTAACGATACCTTAGTTATGTACCATAGATCTAACCTTAAAGGGAAAAAAATGAAGAAATGCATAAAATACCTTATTTCAGTTTTAAAACTTCAAACGAGCTTTTCGAAACTGAAACGATCTTGAATCCACCTTCGTTTTCAAGGGAATCCATCACCGAGATGTGGGCTAGGTCTTTCTACAATTTTCTCAATACATATGCTCTCTTAACAGGTCAGAGATTCTTTATGCTTGCAATTGATATGAGCAACTGCAGGACACCATAACCAATTTTTATAGCTTCCATATTGGGTTTTCCCATCACAAGGCTGATATGGACCAGGTCCACACTAAAATGGATCCATTTTTCACCCAAACCTCGACCAATTCATTTAGACCATTTATTGGGCCACTTTATTATCTTTGTCTGGATCAAATTACTGACAATTTATTCAAAAATCAAATTACAATTAATAATTTTCCACTATATGAAAAATTGACAAAATTGCCCTGAGGGGCAAAAATGTCATCCTCCTTTAGTTGTATCCAGAATCCACAAACAAAATCTCCAATCATAATAGCCACAAAATATACCTATTGAGCCTTCTCCAAGACTTATGCAATACCAACACAGAAAACCACAAACAAACATTTTCAAGCTACCAATTTGAAGCCCCACGACAACATTATGTGCTTATTCCCTCACCAGAAATCACAATAGCATAGTATGTTGGGTCTTTTAGGGGTTTCTCATTCGGCAGTCACAAACCTTATTTTAAGAACTCCAGATGAACTATAGGGTTCATTATTTTCTGGGTTTCAATTATCCAATTATAATTTATATTGTATTTTAAGATTTTAAAGGCTTTAATCTGAACTTTTCATATTATTTAGGGTTTAAAATAATTTCAAGAGTCAAAGATTGATAAAAAGTGTTGGTTAAGTAGGGAAGTTTGTAGTTCTCTCATACGTAATTTTCTTTTGTTAAACAAATTAACTGACTCTTCCATATCTATTTTTTATCTTGACTTTCTTAAACGGTCCAGTTACATTTGTTCTTCCCAACTTCACTATCCATAACACTTACAATAAATGTTGAACTATTGCCATAATTTTAATTAATTAATCAATTAATTATATTTTAATTATATTATATATGCGTTAACTATATTTTTACCAATCAATCAATTTATTATATTTTAAATAGTCAATCAATAAATACTATTTGAATTAATTAAATATATTTTTATTATATTTAAAATCTATAAGAACTTCAAAAAGTTTACTATATAAAACAATTATGAAGTAAAACATATTAAGGAATGCATAAATTTTTAAAGGTGATTGATCTTTTTATTTATTGGATAATAAATTTTATAAGTAGTAAAAGTACAATATATGACATTATGTAGTAGTTAACGACACTAACAATAATACTCAGTAGGAGTCTTGCTAAAGTGCGAGATTTTGAGACGTCCAGTAATACACAACTTTATCCCTACCTGATAGAGAGGTTGTTTCTGATGATTATAGTAGTCATTTAACAAAAATGCTAATATGACGTAACTCATTATGTTATTTATATTAACAAAAAATCTAATATTGGAACATTTTCCCAAAATTAAAAGTTAGGGTACGTTAGTGTCACTTTTTAAATTTTGAGTTAATATCACAAATTTAAGTAAATTTTATTTTTTATATTAACCCTTACATGTAAATAAACCTTTTTTTAACAAAATTAACTACATTTTATGTAAGAAAGGAATAAAATATTCTTTTTACCTACAAAATCATTACTATGATGTTGCTAAAATTCTCCGTTATTATTAGATTACGATCATGTTTAGTAGATTTAATTCATATAAGAAGATTTGTAAAATAAGGTTGAAGATCCTCCTGTGAAGAATATTTAAAGAAAAAGATGGCTCATCCTTACGGAGAAGCTATTTTTCTTTTGTTCCAAACAAGCACATCTCTAAGGTTTTAAGCTATTAGATAGTATATATATATTCCAACAAGATTCACTTATGTCTACGTAATTAATAAGCAGTATACATGTAAACTCGAATTTAATAGATTAATTTTGAATTAAATAAATTTTGAAACAAATTCCAATTTAAAAAACTAACTGAAACGATTCGAAATTTTATTAAAAAATGAGGGCGTTCTATCATTTCCTTTCAATCCTCTCTCAACGGTTATTTCTTTGGCATACAAATGATTGTGCAGGCAAATGATCTTCTGTTAATTCAAACTTAGCTTTGTAGGCCTTAATATCGAGTTAAGAGTATTTAATTACCTTAATTTTTATGTGCAATTTTAATTTTAATTTTAATTTTGACTTTAAATCACTTTCTACGACTTATCATATGCATGAGTATTATTTTTTTAGCCCTCCTGACAAACTTAACCAAAAGACCTGCAAGTTACTAAATCAGCAGAAAACATAAAAGAAGCTTTTCTTCTTTGTTGAATCTCAAATCATAATGAAGTTTTTGGCTGCTAATGGTCTAAACTCTTAGATTAGAATCTTTGTGATATCGACACCTGGTGTCGCTTGAGATGAGGTGGTACAATAGAGACGAGACCACCAAGTGAGGGACACATTTTTGACCTGTAAAGGATTTCGTCGTAGGGCCTTTTGTAGAATCTTGGGAATAATAAGAAAGATTGATAAGCCTTGTCAGTCTTGAAGTTCTTTTTGAAAAACATGGCTAGTGATTAGAGGAAAGAAGGCCATGGAGTCTACAGTTGGCTACTTCTAACTGGCTCACTTGTAGTCACATAGTGCAGTATCGGAGTCGAAGGGAACAAGCTTTTGTTGATAGGCCTTGTGTAACTGTTAATGCTTCGATGTGATGTTGTAGCAATCGATGATGCTTCAACGTGATTCTGTAGCAATCTATGATGCACAAGAGATGGACCCTGCATTGAGTAGAAAGCCCAAAGGAGATTTACCGGTCGATCAAAGTAAGATACCATAGTTTGAGTGAGTTAAAACATTCCGACACAACAAATGAAAACCTTGAAGATGAGCATGAGCCATCCTTGGTTATTGGTTTGATCGATGAAGGCTCAAATCAGAGGGAAGAGACTCGTGAGTTACTACGAAAATCATAGAATTCAAATGATTCTTCAAAGTCTAGTGAAGATAGCACCATTGTGCACATTGATGCTAAACAAATGGTTGGATACCCTGTAATAATTCACATTCCATAATTATTAAGCAAGCAACATTTGACTTATGAGTTAGCAAAAGACCTCACTATAAAAAATTAACAAAAAAAGGTAAAGAAAGGAATGAGATTAGGTAAACAGTAATAGCCCGTTGTAGGTCTTACAAGTGAAAGAGTTTGAGTCATTTGTGGTTGAGAACAAGATATGACATTAAAAGATCGAAGAATTAGCGAGACAAATTTGAATTTTACCTTCCATAGATAAGAAAATAGAGATGGTGGGTCGATTACAAAAGCCTTGTAAAGCCTATATAGTAGTACGCTCCCACAATTCTCATGTTACCAGGAGAAGATTCGTAAAAGTTGAAGCAGACCTAAAGAAGCCTGAGAAGGTAAGATGAACAAACTATAAGAAAACAAATGCTAGCGCGACACCCACACCCACTTATTAATTTAAATCCAATTATAAGGTTTTCAAGAAATCAAGAAATTAGGCAATAATATTAATTGTATTGCAGACATAACATATTTTATTAATGTAAATATTTGAAAAGGTTAAAATAGGGGTCAATAATGGACTATATATGAGTGCAATATGCTACTTAGGTGAACACATCTTTAGAAGAAACAAAAAGATGATTTTATGTCACTATGATCCAATTGATCATATTAAAAATGTGAAATTTGCTATGCAAACTATTCTTCTAACAATTCATTGAGTAGAAAATTTATGTGTAAATCAAGCAAAAAGGTCACTTTTATAACATCCAAAGGTTAAAATTGGTATAGTATGAAATTTTGTAAGAGAAATATCATAAAAAACACAAAAATCTAGCAATAAATAAGTCCATTAACTCTTTCATGTGCAATAATGGAACAATGAAGACGTGACATCAAGAGTCAGTTCAGACATGGCATAGGAATATAGCCGAGCTCTGAGTTTAAGCTCATGCATTTTTGAGTAAAAAGTGTTACATATCCCTAAACTTTTATAAGTTATTAATGAAAATTTGGAAGAACTGGACATACTTACATCGGACAGTTGTACAAATTGTTCATCATTTCTTGGTATAGTTAAAACGACCACCTCCAAAGTAAACACGAGGAAGCGTGTAAATATATAGAAAATAAAGTGAAAGATAGAATTTTGATATAATGAATTAAGAAGCAAAAAGAAATGGAAATGAAGGTAGAATCTAGAAGTTGATAAAGTCACTAATAGCTTTTGTGAATGGAATTTCCGATAGTCTTGCTTAACATGAAAAAGCTGTAACTGATGGGAATAAAGGAATAGTAAAGCCTTTGAAGAAGTATATATGTAAGAAATGCAAAGTACTGTTTCTTTTTTTCCTTCAGTTAGAAAAAATGAAGAGAGTGAAATAAGAGGGAAACAGTGGATTGGAAAGTAACCAATTCTTCATCGTGACTGGCTATATAGGTGACTCCTTTTGCAAAGCTCAGCAAAAAATTCGTTTGCTATAAAGCTTTTAGCATTTCAAAAAACAAGAATTAGACAAACAAAAAGTAACCAAAAAATAGAGCAATTGATAAATTCTGAGCTAATGTTTGTTCTTTATTTTGAACTCGTGGCTAATGGAATAAAAAGGAAAATGAATGATTAAAAAAGCAAAAAACTGGGAAGTAGTAGGAAAAGGTTAAGAAAAAACTTATCTACAAAATTTGGTGGTAGTAATCATATGATAATGGAGGTTTTTGTTACAATATTAATCACTATGTTATCTCTCCAAAAAAGGCAAGCCTTTAAACTCTTTGCAGCCTTCTTCACGTTATCACCTTTAGCTCTCAAAAGCCATCCAACACAAGCATCATTGTAGAATATCTCCTGTGATTAGGTAAAACATAATGTTAATGTCCATAGTTATTCCCTCCAGTAATAATACAATCTTGAAGATAGAGACAATAGAAACATGATCGGCTTTTATCTGGAATTGAACATTTGGATTGCAAATAAAAAACTTGACGTCAAACATCAAATTGAAAAGGAAGTATTCATAATTATGATTGAGAAATGAGGTAGAAATACAAAAAACTTTAAACTTGACCTGTGAAAGAAAATTAACAGTGAAAATACACAAAACCCCCACCTGCTTCAACGAGAGAGGAGATGGTTTTCTTAGAAGCTCCAACACAACTTCATTTTATCATTAAGTCGATTACATGTTTATTTCTTGCCCATTCCAAAACAAATGAAGTAATGTCAAGGGAAAGAAAGAAGGGAAAACAAGTTGGAAATCTTCTACTTTACGCAACAATTGAAAACACGGGGAAATAATATAGTTTAACGTTATGAATATGATGTTGAATTTTGGCATTTTGGCTTATTTTAAAGAGTTATGGAGAGGATTAATCGAAACATATTTCTCCATTTTCATATCAGAAACAAACAGGGAAAATGAACAGAAAATAAACACACCAATCGATGGCCGATGTGGAACAAATATCCCTCTTAAAATATCAAAAAAATTAACAATATTATTTTTCTATACTTTTAAGAATCAAAACAAAACTGGTATTGCTAAAACAATAATATTAGCAAAAAGTAGCTAGAGTGCAGGGGTAATAAAAATATTAGCAAAAAGTAATTAGAGTGTAGGGACGGGCCAACTGTGTAAGTCGTTAATGATTTCAAATGTGGCAGGCGATGATGATGATGAAGAAGGTGTCGGGGCAGATGTTGGGACGTTAATAGGATTTGAATAATAGTGCAACTGCAATTGAAATTACAGAGGAAATAGTGTCCTCATCTTGAATTTAGAGTGATTGGAGTAAGGTTTGTGGAACCAACAAAATAGGAACCTTGCTAACATGAACAACATCATGAAATCCATTTGCGAAATTAAACCTTGGACATTGATCAATCAACAAATTTTTTTTCACTAACTGGAATTTTATGCATTCATAAGACCTATATGTGATAGCTATGCATCGTACACTTACAGAAGCCATATCTTCTACAGATTTCTTAAAAAAGGACAACTATAACCAAAGGCTAGTTTTAATAAAAGGAAACATCTGATAGTTCCCATCACAAAAGGTAAACATTCTCACTAACCTTTTCTTCATCCATAAGTTCTATGTTATCATTTGCATCAATGTATTTTCACCCAAGGCTAGGACAATTTCAGCGGCCCCTTTCTAATGTAACTGCACTTGAGAGTTAAGTTGTAAGATAGATCTCTGAATCAAGCACACATTGTAATTTGAAATATAAAAGCAGTGCTTTATATATCGGTCATAACTATATCAATTGCAGATGATTATTTAGGCAAATTCTAAATATAATAAACTTATATGTCATATTCTGGATATATTAATTCCAAGAATGATTGTACCTAATCAGAATATGATATTGATTGTGCCTAATCAAAATATGATATTGTTTACTATTAAACCGCCATTGCATTTTGTGAGTATAACCACATTACCCATTTTATTGCAACACCACCTCTCTTTTTTTTCTGAGTTGAAAAGGAATACAAGGATAATGGTAGATTGAGAGACGATAATGTCAAAATTCATTCCCAGTTGCAAACAACGAAAAGTGAATATCAACAGTTTAAGCATTACCCCTAAAGAAGTAAGCAACTTAAAACAACATGGGAAAAACTTTGAATGCCCATACTAGAATAGCTTTTTTCTACTGGTGATCCAAAGACCTTAGGTTCTCCCTTACCCTGCCAAAGATTATTACTAGTCTATCATGATCTAATGCTCTTAATTACTTAAAACTCTTCACAAACTGATGAGGGGAAAAATTAGCAAAAGGAAGCAGAAATTAATAATATGAACTTGCCTTCAGAATAAAAACAGTGCCATTTATGTTATGTGCAATGCCTTCAATGAGTAAAGAGGATAACAAAGGAGCAGTTGTGACTTGTTTTTTAAGTGGATTAATCCTTCTCCCGTTGACATAAGCATCAACAATAGTCATTTGTAAAAGAAATATGTTGCTATTAGTGTGTGTAGGAAGCCAAAAATGGAGGTTCGTATCACTAGAAAATGTTTTCCAACAACAAATAATCAGCAGTAGGACTAAGTATTTTTTTCCATGCAAATTACACTGAAGTTTACAGTCATTTGACAACATTCATGGAAGTAATTGATATTGTACATGGAATACAACCCAAAGATTTACATGTGTTAAGACCTTCAATGAATCACCACAGTCATCACCATTTGATGATGAACTATAAAAGGAAATAATAAAAGAGTTAAAAACCTTTACAAAGAACAAATTGCATCAATGAAACACACAAAACTACTGGAACACAGACACCATACCACCACTATCCTTTGTCATGACTCCAACTATAATCTCGCCCAAAAGTCCCATATTCCCCAACGTGTCGTCGTCCAAAATTCCAATGCTATTACCCAAAACTAACTTGCATCAATTTTTAAAATTTAAATTTTTATCTTATAAATTTTATTTAAAAACTTAAAATTTAAATAATAAAAAAGGAAAATGTGTCATAGGTGTGACTTAAGTGTCACGTCTATGAGACAAACCAAATTTTTTATTATTATTTTAAATTTAAATTTTTATAAAATTAATGATAGCATAATTATAATTAAAATTGAAATTAATTTAATTTAATTTTTATTAGAATAATATTAGTACAATTAAAACTAAAATGATAAAAGTAAAAAATAAAAAAGACTCACAGAATGTCATGCCTATGATTTGTGTCACAGAGCGCCTGTGATTTATGTCACGTCCATGACACTTATATCATAGGTGTGACAGTTATATTTAAGTGATTGAATCGCTTAAAATTTAAGCAAAAACTATAAGGTTTTATTAACCGAAGAGTTAATATAGAATAAGCTTAGACAGAGTATCCATCTGCTCTCTATGCCAATAAGCTATCCTTAAAAGCATCGATGTGTGTAAGGTGACAGTTTAGAGACGAGTCCCATCGAACCCAGTAGCTCATATAACACCTGACAGTCACTGTTGAGCAACGACGGATGGTCATTGCCAATCTTCCTACGAACTACGGTCTTTGGAGTGCTAGGAGTAGTGGACTTGCGGGGAAGCGATGATGATGTTGTTCTGCAATGTTATTATGAGAAGTGTTGCAGGCTGAGGAAGATAAGAGATAGGCCAACACCTCTCTATCCTCTAGTGACAAGGTGGTAGTAAGAGTGAGGATGGTGGTGAGGAGGAAGGATTGCATCTAACGTAAAATTTAAAATAATAATAAAACAAAAATTTTTAATATATAATAAATAATAATTTTAATTTAGATTGAATATAACATAAAATTTAAAATAAAAATAAAATAAAAATTAATCCTAAAAGTTCAATTATGCTTAAAGAAAGTCAATAGAAAGGATTTTAAATTTATTATAACTTTTTTAATGTCCTTTAAACATAATTTTTTATAGTTTAAATATTATTTTTTAGCGCATGCTCAAATTATCTTAAGCAAAATTTCTTATATATAGTAATTAGTAATTCGATTTATTAAACAAGTTAATGATAACAATAATAATTAGTTTTTAACAATAATTATTCAAAAATTTTCAGTTTAAATACAAGAGAAAATAAAGAACCTAAATTTTGACAAATATAATTTTTTAGTGAGATTAAATATATTTAGTATTTTTGAGGATAAAAAGTAATTCATTTTTTAATAATAATGATAATTTAAAAAATTAATTAAAATTTAAGAAAATTTAATCTTCTCCACACCAGCATGTGGATAAGATTGTCATTCTACCTTTGATTTTAGTATACTTCATCGTTGCCTTCCATTTAGTTACTTTGAGAGTTGTAGAAGTAACAAGCTTGAGTTTCTTCTCCTCAGCAATGCAATGGGCAATCAAGGCATTGAAGTCTTATTCCTCATCCTATGAATAAGATGTCATCACCAGATTATTTTAACTCTGAAGGGAGTGTATTCAGGGTCTTGTGAATTATGAAGACATTAGGAAGAAGAATGTACTCCTTTACTCCCCCTTCTCCCATATACCTTATGGAGAATAATTCTTTATTTAAGGCACTTGTCTCAACACTAGATGAGACTATGTACCTCTAGGAGACATTTCCAAGAAATTACTATGCTATGTCTATTTCTAAAAGTTCACTAAGTCGATGGTTAGGTACAGATCTCTTAGTGGTCATCAAACATAATCTGTCAGACCGATCCTGAGCTTTATGGGATGCTTTATGAGCTTTTGAGCTTATGGATGCAGTGACATGGCCTATATATCTATGTGGCCATATTAACCTCAACGATTTCAATAGCATTCAATACATCCTCTGTCTACTTCTTTATATTGAAACTGGTCAGGGTTTCAATGATGACATTGATTTTATTGACCGAAAAGGTGACTTTATAGTACCTTTAATTAGATCAACACAAATGTAGGATAATCGTGATACTGAAATCCATTAAACAATATCTTTTTTGAAAATTCGATCACATATATTATAAAATACCTTTAGGTTGAATACATAATATATGCAATTAGACTTCCACATAAAAAGCGATCAAAGTACAAACCATCAACTCTCATGACACTACCACCTTCGGGTGAATAGATCATTTATGTAATAGCTTTCTTCCATCTAATGCCTTTATGATCATCTCAAAATGTTATATAAGGCCAGCACCTTTGGGTAGGATAACCAAACATAAAGTCAGAGACATCGTTTAACATGTAAATAGAACGATCCAAAATACTAACTTGAAAGGCCACTTTGGTGACTACATTCTCATCAGTATTCCAAAAAGTCCACTAATACAAGGTATAAAACTTTATCTTATCCTCACATTCTTTATAAGCATATGGTATATGACAATGTACCTTCAATAAATGCAAAAACCCAAATGTACAATCTCATTGTCATACACTAGTCCTAAACACATAATTTAAAAACTTTATTTGAGATTTTTGTAAAAGAAAAATCCAAGTAGAGTGACTATTGTGAATTACTTGATACCGAACTGACT
>JAOTJB010000002.1:28669750-28685672 GCA_027123815.1 Erythroxylum minutifolium
AGTGGAGGGCGACAAAGCTCTACAGGGATCCCTATTGGCTATAGACTCCTGGGGCGGCGGATAGCCTGCCTGCTGGGCGCCGTACCCCTGAACAACCATTTGCCCTCCTACTGAAGCCCCATGCGGATACGACCTCTGACTTCTGTCTGTCGCTGTCTAGCCTAAGCAGAAAAAGTTTCGGATGGGACTAGAGTCTCATATCAGAGATGATTAAGTTTTCCCTAGGCTCTAATAGCTAGCAGACGTTAGATCCGGACCAGGTCCTTTAGGAAGTGTTTATGTAAATTCATATGTGTTTAATTAGAGCTAGTATTTACCTTATATCCTTTTCTATACTTGCTTATGCCGGCTCACATTTCTACATCTGTATGTATCTATGTATGTATATAATTCCATTTTCATATACTACATATCGGTTATAGTCTTCATGCATTTACATTTTTTTTTATTTTTTTTTTATTATTTTTTTTTTAAAATTTTTTTTTCTTGTTTGGTGTTATTTGTTTTGATCTTATCTTAGCCGGGGGTCTATACGGAAACAGTCTCTGTATCTCTATCGGAGATGCGGGCATGACTGCGTACATCTTACCCTCCCCATACCCTGCTTAGGCGGGAATTTGGGTCTGTTTGGTTTGGTTTGGTACCAAGGTTATGCGGTGTGTGACACCAGACCGCCTCCAAGAGAAGGCAGACTTCCGTTCTGTGGTATAGGCGTTGGATGGTTCTTGTAAGTTTGTGATTTTACCTCTTGCATTCCATTCTTTACTTTCTGAGGTTCCATGACATGTTAGGAATTAGATGAACAAGATTAATCAAGGAAAAGGAATCGTAATTCTAAATCTAGTAGTACATCAGCTGACAGAAAAACTAATGAAAAAATGAACACAACAAAAATGGTTCTTGCTGGACATTATCTTGTGCTGTCATAGTGTTTTCATGCTTGGTATTTCTTTTGAGCTAAGTTTTTGAGGCAAGGGGCAAATGAACATTGTTGCACCTTTTGATATTATGAGTGATCAAGTTGGATTTAACAATTGTGATCAAAATGGCAATCACCATAGTAGCACTTTTGGGGTAAATCTAGCATAGGATAGCTTAGTTAGTTATGAAACATGACTTATGTTGTCAAGAGTTACCAATTCACTCACCCTAACAATGAATATCTCACTGCATGAATGAATAAATAATTTCCTTATGTTTGAACTTTGGAGAATTATGGCCAATTAAGTGCTTAAATGATAGTGTGGAAAAAGATCTTGGAAGTATCAATTAGAAAAATCTAAAATGACTAAAATCTTCAAACCTTGTTTTTAGGTGATAAACCTAGTTGGTTATCCAATTACCTATAAAATTTCTATTAAAAAATTGCCTTTCACTTACTAACCACAAAATGCCCCTCTTTTTTTATTTGTGTGTGTATGTGTTTAAGTTTTAAAATTATCTTGGTATTGTTTCGTATGTTGTTTAGATGGGTGATTCCCTAAGAAGCCTACTCGAGGGCAACTACTTTATGATGCATTTTACCAAGGCCATTAGTTAAAACCATCTTAATTTGTATGGTAATAATACTATACAAGGGAGCAATGTGGGGTCTTTTTTCCTATGTTCATCAGATATTACCTACTACTCTTAGAAATGAAAATAGTCTTAACATATCTAAAACTTCACTTTGAATAAGCTTAACTATAATTTCAAGAATGATATGGCTCTGTTGGAAATTACTGAGGACATGGCAGGCAATAGAAAGCTTTGGAGCACTAAGATACGAATTAAGGATCTCTCTTAGACTGGTCATTCTCGTTCTCTTTGGTATTTTAAACATTTTCCGTCGAGCCTTTCGTTTTATAGTTAAGCCTTAATAGTTTGATTACGTAGCACTTCCCTCCTAATTATTTTGCTTGAACAGTTTCTTATTTAACCTAATCACTTTCTTGTGATGGTTGGTTTGATTTATTCTTTTACTTGTCTTTTTTTTTCTAGTTTGTGTATTTATTTACTTATTGAATCTTTTATTGTTAATATTACCATATTCTATATGTAGGGTATTATGTATTGCATTACAATTTTTTATTTTTTATAAATTTTTATTTTTTCGTATGTATTTATATTTTGTATTATCAATATTTTGCATTACCTGTGGGTCTATTGGAAATAACTTCTCTACCATGTAGGGATAATGTTGCGTATTACTAGATCTTTCCAGATTCTGCATTTTAGCAGGATTCTCTCCGGATGTTGTTGTATAGTTTCATTTACTTTTCTTTTTACCTTTAACAATTATAATTGAAGGTTTCTCCTTCTTTCTTTTTCAGGTTTTTCTTTGGTTTCTTTTTAGCTGGCATTCCTTGGTATGTTGGGGCCTTCATTCTTCTTTGTGTACAAGTTGATTACAGAGAGAAACCTGGATATGTTGCTTGCACAATAGCTGTGAGTGATTATATTTTCCATTGCACGGAAAAAGTCATATTATTGTGGTTGTTTAATTTATGATCCCAAGCATCCTTTCAGATAATAGATTTATATTAACTAGCTCTAAGTATACTGTGCTTAATTTTTCTCATAATCACATGTCTCATGATTCATTTTCTAGAACCTTTATAAATTTGTGATTATCAATTTTATGATTGTTCTAAGGCAAATTTCTTATGCTTGGAAATGTATGTGGTTTAGCTTTACTTTTGAATTTAGATGGCATTACCTTACTCTGGTGGGTCAGTTGTCCTGTGAATACTTTGGATACATAATTGCTTGTCTTAAGCTATGTTTGGTTGGACGTAAGATTTTTAATGGAATAGAATAGTTTATAATAGAATGCAATATAAATGGATGTAATATTAGAAAATTGTTGTTTGGGAGGGATGGAAGAGTTAATAATATAATATAGTGAAATGTTGTTTGGAAGATGGATAGAATGAAATATAATGTATGTATAATAATAATGAATGACTATTCTATCTTTGATTGAATAATGAGATTATTATATTGCTGCTAGTTATTAGAGTTGAGGGTATAATTGATATTATAAAAAACTATTGAGGGTATATTAGGTAGTAAATATTTGTCATTTTACATTCTCTAAACCTTTCAAATTAGAGGTAACTCATTTTTACTGTTTAGGATGGAATAAGATATAATGTGAAACCTTTCCCTTCCATCATGTTCCATTTCATTCTATTATAAATCTTCTTCCCAAACGATAGAATAATATTACATTTCATTCCGTTCCATTACTAATTGCCTTACTAAACATAGCCTTAGAGTCGGGGTCTGTCATAGCATTATATGACAAACTGGTTAAAAAATGCCTAAGGCTTGAATATCCTGGCTTTTCCTTTTCTGTAGTGGATATATCTATGCTAATGATGAATATTATTACCGATGAAGCTGCTTTATTTGGTTAACATTGCCAAAGAAATCAAACCATAGGACTGTCATGCCAGTTCCTTTTTGGTTAGTTTCCAGTCGTGTGACACTAATTACATAAACAATGGAGATTTTGTATCATGCGGTGTTTTGTTTTTATCTGAATTATAAGTTTTTTCTAGTCTGATTTACTTGTGCTGACTTTTTTTTCTCTTTTTTTTTCTACTTGTTCAGTCTATTCTTGCATTGATCGCTGTTACTCTTGGCCTATCGAAGGGCGCTCACGGATGATTGAATGTACATTGGTATGGTATTTGGATTGTGATAGAAATGTGGATGGAATTAGTATGAAGACAAAAGTTGCCTTTGTGAGAAGGACTCTCACGTCAGTCAACTTTTAGCAGTGCAATTTGTTGGCCTGGAGAAGTGGTAAAGAAGATGAGTTGATCTAATTGCATTGCTAAAATTTGGTAAACGACCTCTGACAAAAATACTCTTACTGTATCTGTGATCCGAACTTGAGAATGTTCAGGCCATGTCTGGTTTAAAAATGTGTTGTTCTAGTTCAACTCCTTTTTAGTAATTAAGACATTTTATTTTATTATGTTTACAGTATGTTGTGGCAAAATTTTACAAGTGCATCGCTGCAATCCCAACCTTCAGGTTAATTAGTGTGTCATTCAGGTGAAATTTTGTTTTTGTACAGCCTTCCCTTGAATTCTATTTTGCTGAATCTTGTAGGCACTATGTAATTCTCGCTTTCAATCAACGGTTTGGCCACGGGGCCCGCATTTCCCTTCTCTGCTACTAAATGTTCATTGTTCCTTCACATTTTTGCATAAACTGATTAAACATCGTCTTTAGTTCTCTCCTGTTTATTTGTTCAGTTATGATTTTCTATCAGCAACGTTTCATTCCTTTCTTCAACTTCCAAACTGCTTTTGATGATTTCTTCGATCCTTCGGAGTTCAACTTCTCGCCTCTAGTTTCTTCCCATATCTTGGAAGTTTGTTACAACGACTACTTAAAAGTGCCCTCACCGCTGAACTTCCTACACGTGCCCTGGGTGGTTATTTCTGTTTCAAAAATTGAAACGATGCGCGTTGACAATAATATTATATAACGATTACAACGACATTATTTTATCTATTAACGGTTGCTTCTTCTGCAACAGGTCACCAGTCACCACCATCCAATTATTTCCTCTAAATTCTATTACAACTTACAAGGCCTCCGAGTTTTAGGACGTCAACTTTATGCTCCGGATCATGTACTTCTTTTATAGAGTCAATGGCAGGGATATTCTGTCCTGCGGACATAACTGTTTGACGTATGGTCAAGTCGACCAAAGATTTACTTTAACGACATGTCTTCGTATCATAAAGAGGTTTTCTTGGTTCAAGAAAGGACCATGAGTACGTGTAATATAACCGCAAATTCCTACATTGGATTAGATCCTTTTATTTTTGGCTCCTGATTTCGTGATGTTTGGTAATTGACTTTATAATTCTATGGTTTCTACATATATACATGGTTTGCTCGAGAAGGACATTGACTTTATATTATAAAGAATTTACACAAATTTGTTATATTGGTTTCGTTAAACTATGTTATAGGTCTTATGGGAGAGCCTATAAGTAGGGATGGCAAAACTGATATGACCTGGCTCGCCTGACCCGCTTTTAGCCCGGGTTGACCGGGCCATAGGTGAGTGACGAGCTGACCATGGTCTGCCCGAATCGGGCCACGGATTAATCATAGTCGGCTCGGCGTGGCCATGAATCAGCCAGTGGCCCGCTCATTTTTTTAAAACGACATCGTTTCGAAAGTTTTAGCTTAAAAAAACAAATGATGGGTTGGGCCCTAGCTACGAGCTGGTCGAGCTACAGGCAACTCATCCCGGTCCATCGGGCCACGGGCTACCATGACTTGGGGTAAGCCCAACCTATTGACATTCCTACCTATAAGGCTATAAATTCTGCATTAACCCCTCTTATTACAAATATGGGGCAATTAGATCATAACATTCCACAACACTTCGCAATCTGGGCACCTGTGTCTGACTGTGCACTAGACCTTTTCTAGCCCCGGGTGAACACTGTAATATAGACGTCACCACTCGTAGCCCTAAGACTCAGAGGAGTAGTGTTAACTCTAATACATTATAGGTCTTATTGGGGAGCTCAATTCCAAAAGCTAGCTTAAAAGGTGGGAGAGTCTATAAGCCTATAAACTCCACATCTATCCCTCTTATTACCAATGTTGGATAATTAAACTATTATTTATTTATTTATATTTTAATTTTTCATACTAACTCTTAATAATTTTTGGCTATGACTACATTTTATTTTAACGAAATATAATTATGATTTACTCACTAATTCCATTTTCTTAAAAAAAAAGATGTTGTCTCTCTCTAATTAGATTACAATTTGTTAAGAGAAACCCAACTTAAGCAGTTTGCGTTTACTCGTCAGATTTGGATCATAAATCAATTCAAGCCCATTAGCTAAAGAAGAAAAACATAAAGACCTCATCTCAGGAATTCATCATGCAACTGCATACAGAAGATCATACCTTAGAAATTTCTAGAAAACAGAAATTGTTATAACAATTTCTGTTTCCTCCAACCGTCTGTCCTTGCATGAATAAGAAGTTACGACAGATATACAAAAAACATCTTTCTCTTCTTTAGCTCTTTCTCTTCATGGTATCAGAGCCTGAGACAAACGTCTAAATGGCAAATCCTGCAAATATTTCTTCTTTTTCTATAAATCAAAATGAAAATTTGAATACATCTCAACAAACTCAAACTCCTGCACCTTCTCTTGATTTTCCAGCTCTTGCCAAAACTCTTAATTTCAATCTTACCATTAAACTCGATAGAAAGAATTTTATCAACTGGTGTGCACAAGTCTTGGCTGCTATCTGAGCTCTTAAACTTGATAATTTTATCTCTGAAGTTGTTGTTCCACCATCACAATATGTACCTGGGTCTTCTGTCGATCAAGCTCTTCAACCAAATCCAGAATATCAGGCTTGGCGTCGTTCTGATAAGCTTTTTTATGTTGGTTACTCTCCACCATTGGGGAAGAAGTAATCGGACTGGTTAACCAATCACAAACCTTTCTTAAAGCTTGGCAAATCCTTGAGAAGCTTTATGCCCAGACATCAATGGTGCGTGTCCTGCAACTGAAACAACAACTTTCAACGATCAAGAAAGGATCGATGTCAATAAGTGAATATATGTAAACGATAAAGTCTATTGGTGATGCTTTGCTCATTGTTGGTCACAAAGTTCCTGAAAGTGAACTGATACTCAGTGCCTTAAATGGTTTAGGCCATGAGTATGATCCTGTAGTTGTCCTTCTTACTCACACAATGTCTCTGTCCACACTTCATGAAACACAATATTCTCTCATGATGCATGAGGCTCGTTTGGAGCAACTTACTGCTGCTACTCAAGTGCCGATCATGTCAGCTAATGCCAACTTTGCAAGCTACAATACTCAAATCAGGACTATAAGTCAAGGAGGTCGTGGTGGATCTAAAAGTCGTGGTGGTCGTAGTAGAGGAGGTCGTTGGTCTAACAACTCTCGTATCTTTTGTCAGCTATGCCAGAAACCAGGTCATGATGCACTCCATTGTTATAAGCAATTTGATCAAACCTAGCAGGGATCTCAATCAAACTGGAGGCCTTAACAGTCTTAGCCTGTGTTTCATGGCAACTCTCAACCAGTTCAACGCTCTCCTCAGTTATTCCTTGCTCAGAACCAACAGTCATCACATTTTTCTAAAACTTCTACACCTGATACCACATGGTTTGTAGATAGCGGTGCTACAAACCATGTCACAGCTGACATTCAGAACCTATCTCTTAGATCAGAATATGATGGCAAAGAGCAACTCATCGTTGGTAATGGTAATACCTTACCTATAGCTCATATTGGTTCATCATTTATCAAATTTCATGATAACACACATACACCATTAGCTCTTAAACAGATATTACATGTGCCTGCTATCACCAAAAATCTTTTGAGTATTTCGAAACTAACTAAGGATAATAACGTTGTGGTTGAATTTTCTGATGAATGTTGCCTTTTTAAGGACAAGGTTTCAGGGACAATTCTGCTTCGGGGAGAGCTCCAGGATGGTCTTTACAGTCTTAAACCTTCCTTATCACAGCCTACATCAAATCATAATCAAAGCCCGCAGTCTAACTCATCCAATAAATCCTCTATTTTCAACTCTAAAATCAACCACCTTGGTTCTAGACAAATAGCTACAAATTTAGCTCATACTAGTGCTGATGTTTGGCATACCAAACTTGGACATCCGTCTACCAGTGTACTCAATCAAATTAGAAAATCAATGAATCTCATATTTAATCCACGCACTGTGAGTTTTGTGATGCTTGTAAGCATGGTAAACTGCATCAATTACCATTTCCTACACACCATATCACAGCCAGCAAACCTCTAGAAATAATTTACTCTGATATTTGGGGTCCCTCCCCATATCTTTCATCTGCTGGATATCAATATTACATCATATTTATTGATGCACTCTCTCGTTTTACTTGGTTTTATCCCCTCAAACTGAAATATGATGCATTGACAACTTTTATTCAATTCAAAATCCATATAAAGCTTCAGCTTGATCATAAAATTAAAGCCATATATACTGATAATGGTGGGGAATACCAAAAATTCATTCCTTATATGATTCAACATAGCATTACACCCAGATTTTCCTGCCCCTATACTCACCAACAAAATGGTGTTTCCGAATGAAAACATCGTCACATAAATGAAATGGGTCTTACATTACTCTATCAAGCTCATATGCCCCTCACCTTTTGGCTTGAAGCCTTTTCAATAGCAACATATCTCATATACAACCTACCCAGTCCAAACCTTCAAAATAAATCACCTTATGAAAAGTTATATCACAAGAAACCCCCTATGACCATCTAAAACCTTTTGGTTGCAGTTGTTTCCCTTATCTCTGTTACTATTTTGCTCATAAATTGAATTTTCACACTTCTAATTGTGTTTTTCTTGGCTACAGCCCAATGCATAAAGGCTACAAATGTCTTGATAAAAAAGGAAGAGTGTATGTCTCTCGTCATGTTGAATTCAACGAAACAGAGTTCCCATATTCAGATCTATTTCCACAACCACAAAATTCTTCT
The DNA here is from genome assembly GCA_027123815.1 of Erythroxylum minutifolium. Classification (NCBI taxonomy): domain Eukaryota; kingdom Viridiplantae; phylum Streptophyta; class Magnoliopsida; order Malpighiales; family Erythroxylaceae; genus Erythroxylum; species Erythroxylum minutifolium. The sequence continues at coordinate 28,678,311 of JAOTJB010000002.1, forward strand.
TCATTATCTTCTACCTCTACCAAGAGCCTTCCTCTCTCTGTTCTTGCATCAGCTGCATATCCATCTAGACCATCCTCCCGCACTCACTTACAAGTGGATCAGCTCCTTGTCTCTTCACAGTGCTTGAACAATCATTAGGTAAATTCTTCCTCCACTTTATCATCTCCTTCATTTGTTTCTACTAATCCACTTCCATATCCTAGAGATACTTCTACTTCTGCAGCATATCATACACTTTCATCATCTCTAAACATGTTACCTCCCCCACATATATTACCTTCATCCATCCTATGCAGACAAGGTCCTAGAGTGGGATATTTAAACCCAAGGTTTATCATACTAACCTAAATTTCTGTCTTGCTCCAGAACATAACTCAATGGCTCAGGCTTTAACTAATCCAGTTTGGAAACGAGCTATGGAAGATGAGCTACATGCTCTACAACAAAACAGGACATGGCAGTTAATTCCATATGCCTATCATATGAATGTATTGGGCATGAAATGGGTCTATCACATCAAATACAACTCAGATGGTTCTGTGGCTAAGCACGAAGCCCGGCTTGTAGCAAAAAGGTTCAATCAAACTCCTGATGTGGACTTTACAGAAACCTTTAGTCCGGTGGTGAAGTCATAAACAATTAAAGTCATTCTATCCCTTATAGTCTCCTTTCACTGGGATATATAGTATATTGATGTGAACAACGCCTTTCTAAATGGCGAGCTTCATGATGAGGTTTATATCAGTCAACCTCCAGGCTTTGAAGATCAGGCCAATCCTACTCATGTCTGTCGTCTTGCGAAAGCAATTTATGGGCTTAGACAAGTCCCCAGAGCATGGTTCCATACACTCAAGAATGCACTCAATCAGTGGGGATTTCACAATAAAAAAGCAGATACGTCTCTATTCTACTTCGACCAACATGGCAATATCATCATCCTCCTAGTATACGTGGATGACATCTTAGTCACTGGCAATAATCAACAAGCAATTGCAGCAATAATCGCCAAACTCAACAATCAATTTGCACTTAAAACTCTTGGCAGCCTACACTACTTCTTAGGCTTGAGGTATATCGCAACTCTACTAGTATCTATTTATCTTAGCAGTATACATCAAAGACTTACTTGCTAGAGCTAGCATGCCATCTTGTAAACCGTGCTCTACTCCAGTGTCCACTAGCAGCAAGCTTTCTCTCTATGATGTCTTACCCATTGACAATCCTTCCGCCTATCGCAGTTTACTTGGAGCCCTTCAATACCTCTGCAACACAAGGCTTGATATCAGTTTTATAGTCAACAAACTCAGTCAGTTCCTTTTCAATGCATTATTCAATTATTAGAGAGTGAAAAATTCATTCATATATTGACAATAATGTTGGGTATTTATTTAAGAAGAAAGGTTGCGATTCAGCCAAGAAAGAAAAACAATGCTACTCTAGAAATAACTGCTACTCTCTAACAAACTGTTAACGAATTCTAACAAACTAACTGATCCTAGAAATGTATTTTCAATATCCCCCCTCAAGTTGGATCACAAAGATGAATGTCTTTGAGATCTAACTTGGATCGCAATCGAGTAAAACGAGGAAATGGTAAAGACTTAGTAAACATATCTGCAACCTGGTCCTGAGAGGAAATAGGTAAAGCACATAAGAACCCTTTCTTTACTTCATTCCGTACAATATGGCAATCTATATCCAGATGTTTCGTTCGCTCATGAAACACTGGATTTGAAGCAATATGTAACGCGGCCTGGTTGTCACACCATAAAGGAATAGGAAGCTGTAGTTCAATCTGAAAATCTCGAAGAATGTAAGAGAGCCAAAGCAATTCAACTACAGTCGATGCCATTGAGCGATACTCTGCTTCAGCCGAACTTCTTGCCACCGTCGTCTGTTTCTTTGTCTTCCATGATATCGGACTAGTGCCAAGAAAAATACAAAATCCAGTAAGTGACATGCGTGAATCAATGCAAGATCCCCAGTCTGCATCACAATAAGCTCGAAGCTTCAAGTCATTGTGTACTGGAAAAAATATTCCAGTAGATGGCATTCCCTTCAAATACCGTAACAGATGCAGCGCCAATTGCCAATGGGTATCAGTCGGAGTATTAACAAACTGGCTTAATTGTTGAACAGCGTAGGCAATATCAGGCCTACTAAAACCCAGATATAAAAGCCTCCCAACCAACCTTCTATATCGTGTGCTATCTTCCAACAAGTTTCCTTGAGTTGCCGTAATCTTAACCCCGTCTGGCAATGGAGTTCTGACTGGTTTTGCCCCAACTAAACCAGTATCTTGAAGTAAATCTAAAACATATTTCCGTTGATTTACATAAATCCCTTCAGAAGATCTCGCAATTTCCAAACCCAGAAAATACTTAGCTTGGCCGAGATCTTTAATTGTGAACTTAACATCCAAAAACTGCTTAACCTTCAATATTTCCTCTTCAGAATTTCCACTGATAAGTAAATCATCGACATATACTAACAAGGCCAAAAACACGTCATCTTGCTGAAAAATAAAGAGACAATGGTCATGGGATGATTGCTGAAACCCGTAAGACTCTAGACTTGAAGTAAGCTGCGAGTTCCATTGCCTTGATGCCTGCTTCAATCCGTATAATGATTTAACCAATTTACAAACTTGGTTTGGCTGCCCTTCATGATAGCCTTCTGGTGGTAACATATAAATGTCTTCCTCTAATGTTCCATGTAAAAAAGCGTTGTTAATATCCAGTTGATGAAGAGACCAACTTTTCGCTGCTACAATGCTCAAGAAGACCCTTACTGTCACTACCTTCGCCACAGGAGAAAAAACATCAGTGTAATCAACATTATGAATCTGGTCATATCCCTTGGCAACTAACCTTGCTTTGTATCTGTCGACACTGCCATCTGGATTAAGTTTAAGTTTAAACACCCATTTACAACCGATAGCTGTTTTATTCTCTGGAAGATCAGTCATATACCAAGTCCCATTTTTCTTCAGAGCTTCAATCTCAGCATTCATGGCCGCTACCCATTCAGGAGAAGTGCTTGCCTCCAAATAACTTCGTGGTTCCTTTTGAGAAGAGACTTGAGCCAAAAACGTCGTATATTTAGAATTTAACTTTGTCTGTTGCACATAAGGAAAAGTTAAAGGTGTGTGATCATTTGGTGCAACAACATTAGATACCAAAGTGTGCTGATTGCATGTCACGTTATTGGTGACAAAATCATTCAGCCAAGCAGGTCGTCGCACTTGTCTGCGGCTCCGCACACTCACTTCTGCCTCACGTTCACTTTGATCTCCTGTAATGTTGATTGGTTCATCTATAGAGGACTGTGATACACTTGTATTCGCCCCTGCAAGATTGTTAGAAACAGAGGAAGCATGTGCCAAATCATTAAAGTTAGAATGAGATGATTGGATGGGGATGAGAGGTAAAGGCAAAGATGTGTGCTCAGAAGGAGGAAAACTATGACTAACAGGATCTGTTGCTAAACAAGGAAAAATGGTTTCATGAAATACGATGTCCCTGCTCACTCTTATAACATGGGTGTCCAAATCATAAACTTTATAGCCTTTACTGCCTACCACAAACCCCAAAAATACTCCTTTATAGGCCCTCACATCCAGTTTGTCTTTTCTCGGGAAAACATTAGAAATGTAGCATAAACAGCCAAACACTTTCAACATACTCAAATCTGGCTTTTTATCATATAACACCTCATAAGGCGTTTTTCCTTGTAGAACCACTGAAGGTAATCTGTTAATGAGATGAGTAGCGTGTAGGAACGCTTCTCCCCAAAATTTTGAAGGTAACCCAGATTGAAAAAGCAAACCTCTAGCTATTTCTGCCAACTGTCTGTGTTTTCTTTCTACCCTACCATTCTGCTGTGGGGTATAGGTGCATGTCTTCTGGTGTATAATTCCCTCATCATCAAATATGCGTTGACAGTCGGAGCTTAAAAATTCGCTGCCATTATCAGTTCTCACAAACATCACACGTCGATCATGCTGTGTTTTGATCTGGTTCAAGAATTTTCGAACCACAGCAGGAACTTGAGCCTTATTCTTCAACAGAAAAGTCCAAAGACTTCTGCTATGATCATCTAGTATAGTCAAAATAAATCTGTGACCTCTAATTGAGTATTCATGATAGGGACCCCAAACATCCATATGAAGTAACTCAAACAAATTTGCACTCTGTGATTCACTCAAAGGAAAAGGTTTCCTCGTTTGTTTGGACTTTGCACACACATCACATGCATCAATCTGAATATCAGAAACTTTTATTAATGACTTCAATCTATTCATGATAGCTATACTCGGATGACCAAGCCTCATATGCCACAAGTGTACATCATCTAAAACCAGTTTAACAGAGTCATCGTATACATGAATATCAGTATTTTTATTTCCTATAACATTGCAAACAAGATCCTGCTTCATCAAAGGTATGAATATCTTTATGGTTTCTGGTAAGAAAGAATGGTCATTGAGTATATAAAGATTGCCAAAAGTCTTCCCAATGGCAAGTACTTTATCATTCTTCGGGTCCTATAATGCACAATAATTTTTGTAAAATATGAAAAGAAGATTGTGAGTCTTGTTTAGTTTACAAACAGAAAGCAAATTGTGTTGAAAAGTGGGAATATATAGCACATTGTTGAGAATAAGTCTAGAGGCAAGATTTACAGTTCCATGAGATTTTACGATCATGAACTTGCCATTATCACTAGATCAATCAGACGTAAAAGAAAAAAATGCTTCAAGAAGAAGGAAGTTCAAGAAAAAGATTCATGAGGAAAACTTTCTTAGTTGGCTCTGATACCATATTCAATTACTAGAGAGTGAAAAAATCATACATATATTGACAATAATGTTAGGTATATATACAAGAGGAAAGGCTGTGATTTAGCCAAAAAAGAAATAACAACTACTTTAAAAATAACTGCTACTCTCTAACAAACTGTTAACAAATTCTAACTAACTGATCCATATAATAGAAATATATTTCAATAATCTTCTGTAGAGAGCTACGAACTCTTCTGTAAATATAGAGGATTCAACCAACTCTTTCATTGAGTGCAAGGCTTTGGAAGAGCCTACCATCGAGGTTAAAACCTCATTCTCGAAGAAACAATCATCCTATGCGATAGGAATTGTTTCCAAAAATGGTAATAGAGACCAGGCTCTTGAGACAATGCTCGAATTTTTGTACACATCATGTAGAGGGTAATATGAGAGTGTAGGATACTTTTGGTCTAAAGTTATGGCAAAAGAATGAATATATACTGTTTCCCTACTTATTAGCATCCCCTTCTTTTGTCAATAAGGGAGCTAAATTTGCAATCAATGGTGAATGTATATTCGCGTCAAGGAAACTCTGTAAGCCTTGGCTTTACAAGGTCAAACAAAAATAAATCAAGCAAATATGTGTATAATACGGTTCAAATATCATCTAACCTTTCTTTAAACGCTTAAAAACTCGTACACCTCATCTTATCGGATAATCTCACACACTCGCCTTTACCCATTTCACTTATCATGGAATAATGCCTCTACAATATAATTAAAAGCTATACATATTTGTTCAAAGATGGTAGCTCATTACTTAGCACGTGAATGCCAGTATATTTCCGCAGGAAGAAGAGACTCTGCGAGGATGTAGCTATTGTTACTGACCGGGCACATAATAATAAAATTGCACAAAATATTTCTTTTATCAATCAAAACTGAACACATACACAGCCCAAGAATTGACGTCTGAAGTCTGTTAGCAGCCAGCCCACCCCAGGCCGCAGGAATTTTGCTTCTGATCCGCCAGCAGCATCTATTTATTATTATGAATGTCTTGAGGGGACCACCGACTGGAAATAAACATGCATACAGTCGACTATAGACTGTCATACGCAGATTATCAACTCTGTCAATTGTCAAACAAACACTCCTTTGATCAACTAAGGAAGAACCTTGTGATAAGGAAGTGGCATCAATTAATTATGCCGAAGGGCAGACAACTTCTTTCTTTGTTGCAATTGAAGATAGAATGTTGGTTCTTAAAGTCTTTTCTCATATACTTAATTAAAAGTAATTAAGATACAGCTATATATAAAAGAACCAAGACAGAAAAACGAGAAAAGAGGGTCTGATCAGCTAGTGAGAAGTGGCAAAGACTAGTCGTTGACAATTTGCTCTTGGGTTGGCCACAAATCGGGAAGAGAAAGCACAAAATTGGTAGTAATCTTCATCGTCCAACAAACTCCCCCGCTCGCTTGTATCAAAGTTGAGAGAATAACTCAACGGATCATAGCGGCAATGAAACGAAGATTGCCTATTACTAGTGGAAGCTCTCAGCATTCTTCCTTGTTTCTTTAGCTTCTTCACAATCTTCATCAAACACCCACAACAGCATGTTTGTTGTGTGCTATTTTCCGCGACTGAAGTATTGGTATTAGCCGTGGCGACAGCGGCCGCAGGATCAACAACACTGGCCTTGCTGGTGGCAGCAGCGACGGAGGCACCTTTCGGCCACCGGAGAAGCCACACATGTTTCATCTTTAGCGCTGTAAACTCTCTCTTGAAGAGTATTTGATAAGAGCTCGTGAAGAGCAGAGAAATGAAATGAAAGATCTGCTGTGTAGTGTTATGTATAGGATGGGGGAGTGGTGCACGCGGCAAGAGGGGAGAGTGGAAGTGGTGTGCTTCTTGGTATATATTTATAATAATGTTTATTAAAATTAGAAATCCTAATAAAAACAAATAAACAAAAAACAAAGAAAATTAAAAAAAATTGTGGTAAAGGTAAAGCTAAACATTTCCTTAAAAATCACCAGCCACGTGATTTGCAAATGAACGCTCAAGTTTGCTTCGGTCGAAACAGTGAACCTCTTACGTGACATTAAAAGTTAGAATCTATAGTCGTTGTCTCCTTCAAGTAACGGAACGATGGTGTTGGTTAATACAAGTATTTAGAATGATCTGATGATAATATAATTAAGCAATAGGGGAAGTTGAATATGAATATGACTAAGAAGTAAGATCAATGGATTAATTTTACACGGGGTGTCTTATCCTATTAATAAAGTTGAATATGGATATGCAAATTCTTATGCTTATGCTTTACTATGTGCTATTAATAAATGTAATATGGTTATAGGTTGCATTTGGATCTGCAATACGGTGGGAATAAGTATTTATTCACTGCAGTTTTTAATTGTATTCACAAGTTTGAATTTACAGTAAATAACCAGAAGTTGGAGAAAAGTACTATCACCACAGAAATCGTTAAGCAGAAAAAGGGTTGCGACAGAAACTGCTTATGCAGTAGAAATTTTACTTTCTATTAATAACTTTAACTATAAGTATTATTT
>JAOTJB010000002.1:28721072-28737580 GCA_027123815.1 Erythroxylum minutifolium
AGGTGACATATCCCTAGAAGCCTCATAATTCAACCAAGAAATGGGTTCTTACAGGAAAACTTTTTCAAACTGGATGGTAAGATGAATTATTAGGGGTTGAATCTACTTCATTGGATAATGATAAGGTTGTGGGTGTCTAAATTGTTTCTAATGAGAATCTGGGTAACTCAGCAATAGATACCCCAAATAATAATAATGGGAAGCCCAATATAGCATTTAGACACACCTCTCTGTCAAAGGAACTTGAAAATTAGGAAGATATAACTTCTATCCAAAATTCACAATAAGAGGAATAAGAGCTAGAAGATGAATTTGGCTTACTAGATGATGATCTAACAAGTAATCTACAGCTAAGACAACCAAACAATGATAGACTTGTTGAGCTAGAAGAAAGGTTTCATAAGCGTTCTCCTATTCCCAAAAGAATATCTGCTAGAAGGAAAACTAAAAAGAAGAGGTATTCCCCACAAATGATCGTTCACATATGGTTTACAAGAGGGTTAATTGACCCTCTCAAATAGTACACGGTGAGAGAATTGGTAATAAATAAGAAGCCAATTCTGGTAGGTCTATTTAGGACAAAATTAAGAGCTCCACATATTTATAACGAATTGTCCTTTTTAGGTGCTCAATGGAAGACATTTACTAATCATATACATCATTACACTAGTCAGATTATCCACCTTTCTAATTTAAGGTGGCTCGAGCAGATAATCTAATAAATTGGATAAGGGCAACTTTTATTGCCAACAACAAACAACAGACACTTAGCCAAGTTGATTTGCTATAGTCAATTGATATACTATTTTGAAGTTTATCCTTTTGTAGCTAAATTTCATTATAATGATATTTTCTAGCTTTTACTAATATTAATTTAATTTTTTTCAAGAAAAACAATATAGGCATAAAAATATTTTAAAAATTGTCCACATAGTTAGAACCCTCTTAGGACACCTCGTGGGCTAAAAAAAAGTTGTCTACGTGGGAACATGAGACAACAAATTGGCAGATCAAATTGAATCTCTAGGTGAAAAGATGAGGAAAAAAGTGCATTTATAACAAGGTAACTACATTTAGTGACAATGCCCTCAACGCAAATCATGGAGCCGATGAATTCAGAGAGAAGTTCTCGGGGAGTGACACGACGAGAAATAAAAGGGCCCTCAAAACCCACAACTTGATCGTCTTCCAAAGTACTTAGGGTTCAATGCTACGCCAATATCGGTGGCCGCATCACAGAAGGGTTGCATGTAGTTCTTCAAAATCCTATTTAGCTACGAACCTGGTCTAATCGAGTCGATTTTCTCAACACCCTCAACGCAAGTCATGGAGCCAATGAATTCGGAGAGAAGTTCTCGTGGGGTGACACGACGAGAAACAAAAGGGTCCTAAAATCCAACAGCAGATGATTAGCTTCCCGAACCTGTTTCCAAAATTTGGTGTTTGAAGAAGAAAAAAAGAGGTGAAACCTGGGGCCAAAGTCTTGAAAGCGTGAAGATCTGAGATGTTGACGACAAGGCGGCGACGCTTGTGGTTGACCATGGCCTTTATCTCGTCCTTGCATGCCTGAGACACTCAGCCAAAGAATCACAGCGCAATCCGCCATCCATGTAGCCACACACACATATATATATGTGCAGAGAGAGAGTACACTCTGATCCAAAAAGTCAAGAAATGCTCGCTTGTGACTGTTTCTCTCGTCGATGTTATCCATTTTCTAAAGCCCGCTTATTCTCACAAATCAGCTGATGATTTTGGCAGTGGACAAGAGAGAGAGAGATACCATTGGGAGGGGACTAAGGACCGAGGGATCGGTTTTCGCGGGAAAGGAGAAAGGGATGGCGAGAGATTCCGTAAACGTCTATCCAGTAGATGTGTAGGATTATTACGATTTAAACCTTAAAACCAAACATAGGCCCCGCTTGCTTTTGATTGGTGGAAAGTAGAGGACAAAACATCTTATATATTCAACTACAACTACATAAGTTGGTTTCCTTTTTATCAGTTTTATGGCACTTTTTGAGAAAACAATAAACGACGACACACTAAATCCTATGATATCACTTCTAATTCTTCACAATTTGACTTTGTTTGTCAAAACTTCTTTAATTTAATACAAATTTATAATAATAGTTTGCACCTTTGAATGACAATGTTTTTTATAAATTCAAGAGTTACGTCTTTAGTTTCTTTGATTTTGATCTGCAGAAGTTAAGCAGCATCCCACATAAAGCGGTAATCACATGGGAAATCACAATAGTCTGATGTTCAATAAGGCCTATAATAAGTTGTTGTATAAGGTACAAATCTGAAGGGCAAAAAATTTCAACAGCGCCAAAACCCCTAGAGAGTCACAACCACAAATGGCAGTATGAGAATCAACTTGCAGCAAGCAACTCCAAAGTAAAAAGATGAAGCAACCTCAAGTGAGTAGCTAATTACGTGGGCAAAATTAATCCCAATCTCCGACAAGAAATGCAGACGAGCTGGAGGCAGCAAAAATTGCAAATGCTGGTCCCTTAAGGCTTAAACGGGGCGAATGCTACGACCGAGTTGTGTCCTCCAAATCCAAATGAATTTGAGATACCTGGAAGCAATTATTATATAGTGTCAATGAATGATTTCAGCTTCTTGGTTCCACTAGTCAAGACTTGTAAACCTTTTAGAGATTTTTCCATCTTACCAACATTGATTTCATGCTGCTGTTTCTTATTTGCCACAGTGTCAAACTCTACCGAAGGCTCTGGATTCTACAGTTGTGCAAAACAATGTGTCAACCACGGAAAAGCAATTCAAGAAAATCACTAACTTTTACAGAACCAAACTAGAAAACACTAACAAATTGATTAATGGTAGGGTGCAGCCATCCTGTAGTAATTGCCTTAACAGTGGCAATTGCTTCCAAACCGCCAGCAGCACCAAGGCAATGCCCTATCATAGACTGAAACAACAAGAAAAGAGAATGTAAATCGCAAGTTCGCAACAGAAGGATAGCATCATGTCCTCAAATTTTGAATTTGGAATATTGAGTATAATCCACAGGTGGGTACCTTTGTTGCGTTGATTTTGATATCTGCAGTGTTCCTAAATACTTTCTTTATTGCATTTATTTCAGCAAGGTCACCAGCAACAGTAGAAGTAGCATGCGCGTTTATGTAGTTAACCTGAAAGTCGTTCAACCAGTTAATTAATGGCTTAGAGAATAAATTAATGACGATGCATTATATTGACTTCAGAAAAGCACTACCGAAAGTTGAAGAAAGAAATCGCACTCCAAAACACACTTGTGCATCCGAAAATCTTCAGTATTAAGATAATTTCTCAGGGGAGAAAAAAATGCAAAACTGAAGCAGCATGAGCAGTTGTACAGGCCCACAAATTAGGCATTCAAAAGAACTAACCGAAATAGAACATAAAATGAATTGGTCACAGGAATGATAACCAACAATGCTACAAAGAAATGGCCGCAAAACTAAAGTATTTCTTTTCAGAGAACCAAGACACTCACCTCCTCAGGTGATACTCCAGCATCTTCAAGACTTCTCTCAATGCATGAAGACACTCCAAGCCCATCAGCCCTTGGATCAGTCATATGATAAGCATCACAGTTAACTGCCCCTCCCAAGTACTCAGCAATTATAGGTGCACCTCGTTTTGTTGCATGTTCCAAGCTTTCCATAATCTGCAAGAAAGATGATACTCCTTAGAGATGACTTTGATACATGGTTAACCTATTATCATATATGGTCAACATCTACCAGGAGACATTTTAGATGGTAAAAGGAAAGGGAAAGAAAATGATTTTGTTTCAATTTTGAAGTGAAAGAACAATGCAAACAAATATAAATAAGCTTACCAACACGCCTGCACCCTCACCCATAACAAACCCATCTCGATCTTTGTCCCATGGCCGTGAAGCAGTTAGTGGATCATCATTTCTCTGAGATAAGGCCCTACAAGCCACAAAACCTCCCAAACCAACAGGGATTATTGCTGCTTCAGTTCCACCAGCAATCATCAAATCAGCCTCACCCCGTCGAATGTGATTGGCAGCAGCGTAAAAGCAGTAATTGGATGTAGCACAAGCAGTTGAAATTGAGTAATTTGGACCCATAAAACCAAGTTCAATAGCAAGCAATGCGGAACCCATGTTTGTTATAGCATAAGGAATGAAGAATGGGGTAATTTTTCGGTGACCTTTCTCAATTAGAGCCTGAACGCCATCTGAAAAGACTGTAAGACCACCCATCCCTGTTCCAACAAGTACACCAGCTCGCTCCTTATCAATCTGCAATATGCACAAAACAAGCAATATAGTGGTTCAGGCTGTAAGGGAAAAAGGAAAGAGAAGTATAACATATAATTCAGTAAAAGTACATATTAAAGCAATCTAGAATGCATAAGAATTACATAAAATTTAATAGATCTTTTTGTATGGATATTGCTATCACTTTTTGATTCTCACTTCACAGGGGTTCTCCCATCTTCTAACAAAGCATGAAGATACAGGCTGACATCTCCAGATTATAAGCAAAATGATTTCAGTAATTCTGTGTTAAATCACATTTCAGCTAAAGTCAACAATACATCAAATGAGAGCATTTCTAAACCAAATCACTTACAGAAAAAGAAAGAGAAAAAAAAGAGGGGGAGATCATATCCAACTCTCTTAGACACTTGAAATCCCATAAAATATGACCGCTAAAGGTATGTGAAACTGATTTTTTTTTTCTATTGACTAAACTGACAAGTTGACAATTTTGAAGAACACGAGCATCACCTACAGACATCATTGGTCATCAGAAAAGGCGTCTAATTTGAAGCCGAATAACTGAACGTAACACAACAATGGAGACAAAAGTCATAGTTAGCACTTGAAGATCAGATTCCAACAAGGCCTTTTAACTTGTGAACTATGATATACACTTTTTACAGTTCAGGAATCAAATTGTAAGCAGGAACCTTTCGGTTAACAAAGTTGTTCTGATTCTTCTAGGACGGGTGTGAATCTAACCCGAAAGGAAGATAGTTAATGCTTAATGAAAATAAGGACGCAACCAAATCCCAACTAATACAATATCCTACTTTGTCGACTAAAAAGCACTCGATGTGCATTAGAAACTTCTTAAGGAAAAAAAATAGAAAAGAAAAGTAAACTGAATACAAAACACCATTGAATGGACAAGCAAACTTATCATCTTTATTAACCAGATTCCTAAAAGACATTCACTTGAAGACACCAGCAAACCAAAATTTAAATATCCTTTGTGTTCAATCATCCGACCATGAGAACATAAAATAAAACCCATCAACCAAATGAGAAACAGAGCTCTACAGAAAAAAGAAAATGCAATAAAACCTTAGATAAATCATCTCCTCCAAGATCTGCATCTTCCAAAGCCTTTTTCCCAGCAACAATGCAATATCTCAAGCAATCATCCAACCTCCTATCATTCTTTCCATCAATATAACCCTGCGCACTAAACCCCCGTATCTGCCCGCCGAAGCGGGTGGGAAACTTGGAGGCATCAAAGCGGTCGATGGGCCCAATTCCGCTGTCGCCAGCAAGCAACTTTTCGTAGTAAACATCGACGTCGTTGCCAAAAACTGATACTAATCCCATGCCAGTAATGACAACTCTCTTCTTGGGGTCCTTCTCGCGCCTAGGAGTGGGGAGAGTGGAGTTATTAGTAGTGGTGGAGGAGGCAGTGATGAAAGATATTTTCTTTGGCGGGGAATTGGCAACATTATAGGTTCTTCTTTGAAGAGGAGCAAGAGGGGATGGTCGAAGAGGCGGGGATTGAAGGGTTTGCATGGCGGAGAGAGGGAGCGTTGAGGTTGGCGATGAGACCGATGGGGGCGTGCGTTAGAGGGAGAGAATCTGAGAATGAATTGTTGTTTTCATAATATACAAAGTCTACTGTAGAGGCCAAGTTCAAAAAACAGACGACGCAAACATAAGAAGGCAAGTGACAGAAGAGGCTAAAAGGCTAAGTGGCAGTTGGGGTCGGAAAGTGCGGTGTTTTGTTTAAGCTACTTCACTCCACTTCGAGGCGGGAGCTGGACTGGAGCTCATTGCAAGGCCTCGTTGGCTTTTCAAAGGGATGCAAATTTTAAGTTTTGCGCGCTCGTGAAAATATTCTTTGCAGCAGACAGTTGCACATCCTCCATTTTATGTACAGAGTCTAAGGATAAATGATATATTTTTTTTTCTATTTTTAGACTTTAATTATAGGTTAATTGTAAAAAAAAATTCACAAACTTATTCAAATTTACAATTCTAATTCAAAATTTTAAAAATATTGTTAAAAAGCTCACACTTTTAATTTTTAAATAGTCCAATATTAAATTTTTATTAATATGAATAAAGAGATGAACCATAGTATTTTTGTCACATAATTTTCATATATTGTGTTTATTTTATGTATGAATTTTATATTGAATAAATTAAAAATATTAAAAAGCCTAAAATACTATAAATAATAAAACTCATATATGAGATAAATATAATATATAACAACCATGTGTTAAACATTATAATCTTTCGTGCCTTACTTTTGTGCCTTGTCTTGCCATCTATATTAAAAGAGAATTTAATGTCAACTTTCTTTTTGCTAAAAATTAAAAGTTAGAATATTTTAGTATTAGTTTTTAAAATTTAGGCTAGTAATATAAAATTGAGTAAAGTTTAAAATCTTTTTATAATTAAACCTTTGATTACTTGTATATAAGGTATCATTTAAATTGAATGTTTACCAATTTAAAACATTCAATTTAAATGAAAATATCAAGTTTTAAATTTTAAAACATGGACTAAATTTTACTGTACTTCATTTTTAAGAACTTATTTAACTTTTTACTTGAATTTATATGTCATTTTAAATGATATTTTAATTAACTTGGTCATATTTTTTGGGAATCGGAAAGGATTCTCGAGCACAACGAAATAAGTATGAAACTTTTTTGGGTGATTTCCCAAAAGTCAAGATCACTTGAATTTCCTAATATGATCAAATGCATAAACACAATAAAACATGAATAATAAATTCGTGCCTGATTATGTAAATTGATCATTTTCTTGTTGTTTTCCTTCAATCACTTTTAAAATTGGTTAATCATAACCACTGTAGCTGTATATGTGATCAACATCTAATGGTATTTGCATGAACTTATTAAGAGAACTCTACAAGTGGTAGGGAAACAAGAAGTGCTAACTTCTTTAGAACCTAAGCATATTCTTAATAGAGTTTAAACCTATTACTAATTTAATTGAAATAAAATTTTAATTTTAATTCTAATTCTAATTCTAATTCTAATTAGAATTATAACTAATTTTATTTAAATATTAATTGCATCAAATAAAATCTAATATCTTATATATTTATCGTTATTTATTAAATATCTTATATTTAATCATAAAGTTTCTCAAACTTTATAATTAAGTTCAACTTGATTAAATCATTTTTTCTCTCCTCAACCATTCTTTGTGTATGACCCATTAGTTGCCTAAATTTGTTGGTAATAGATATAAATAATAACTTTAATTCATATTAACATTAAATAAATTAAATTACTTTAATTTATATTTAATTCTCAAATTAAACTATTTATATCCATATAACAAGATTGACATCTGGTAACATAGTAGATCATCCAAATATTTAAGAATGTCAAAGTGATTTTGACTAACTTTTCTATGCATGATTTTTTTGTATAATTCAATCATTTCATCACATAATGTTTTGATTAGCTACAAAGTATGAAATCAATGTCTACTTTATATGAGTCTAATCATGTTAGTTCTCCATCATTAATATTTAATTATGTTAATGACATTTGAAAACTATGTTTATTGTGTCATTCCACCTTAGCTAAAGATTTCTCAATTTAATACTAATCAAGAACAACATAATATTCTTCCTAATCACTTTAGGTTGAGAAATCCTAAATTGATCTATCAGTTATCTCTATATAGTTTATACTATATCTAATGACTATCGATTGAGTTATCCTCGACTATAATAGATTATAAATAATATTAAAATATAGCAATTCCTATATGGGATACTTTTTAGATTTTGGTTCAAAGGATCACTTATATAATCTCCACAATGAGAAATTTTATAAACATATAAGTAACGTTTTGAATAGAATTCTCATATGGGGTCAATTAAGATAATTTGTTCTATAACAAACACCTATACATTTGTTTAAATATCTCTAGATAATATTCAATGAGATCAATTACCTTGTTCATAGGGACAAAAAAAAACATAATGTATACTAGTATTTTTACGCTCTATTAATGTCTATTTAAGCATTAGTCTCCCTTCCTACTTACATTAAGCATAAGTCTCCATTAATACAATAAATATAAGCATTTTTATAAGTTATAATCAAACACTTTTACTCAGCAACATATTTCTTATCATGCTTTGAACATTATAGTCAGTATCCAACACTCAAAAGCATGAATTAGAAATATATATCATCTCTATCATATTATATATTGACAAAAAAATCATGCAATTAATAAATCTTCCAATGATATCATATCTAAGCCAATGCCTTTAATTATATTCCATGTTTGTGCTTTCAGTAAGTTAAATTTGATAGAATAATTCCATCAACGTATTATACCTTTTAGCTCTATTTGATGCAACTATTTTTATTATGCTATTATGATGTTGATGTCTATCTTCTATGTTGCCACTAAAGTTTATAAGACATATATCAGCTCAAAATTTCTTTACATTTTTTCATCTGTATAATATAGACATATCTATAAAAATTTGTTACAATATCCTCAACAAAGATCATAACAAAATCAAATAATGGATACACAACTTAAACCTAACATATGTTGAATTAATTTGGTTCATTAAATCTTAGTATCAACTATACCAAACAAAGGTAATTTTTGATCAGAATAAAATAAACATAAAAAAAACAAGTAATAGGTTATATGTCATAACAACCAAATAAAACTAATACTTTAATCATTTTTAGGCTACTCTTATTATTTTATTTGAAATAATATCCTTAATAATATTCTAGAAATATTACTCTAATCTCTTTTGTAGGTTAAAATCTCATTAAAATTTAGTTGATTTTGAATTCACTCAATACACTAATTAAACTTAAATGAGCTATATAATAACTTTGTCAATCACATCTTATGTGACTCATAGATTCGTCAGGTGGTAACTTATATCAAAACATATCTTATACACTATTCCTAATCATGTCCCTAAATTCATGTGATCATGAGATTGCTCGTCTAAATCACATATATTTAATTATGTAGGACTCGTTATAAGGTTAAATATGTTCAAGTTAAGGCAACCTTGAGTTTGCTCAATATGCATAACAATAAATAAAACTCTAATTTATTCTCATAACAATGGAAGAACTCTAGTTTGTTCTTATAAACAAAATTCTCGTTTACAACTTCATAAGATCAAAATGAAGTAAGTCCCTTTGTGGATGAACATCCATAATATTTCAGTGGAATATTAGACAACCAAGGGGATTAATCACTTAGCTAGTTTCCTCGGTAAGCCTCTTTATCTCGATGAAGTTAGAGTTAGTTTTAAAAGGGTTATTTATGTGCGTGTTTGTATTTTAATGGATACATAAAAGCCTTTCATTAAACAAATCCCGCTCATAAGCTAAAATGATAATAGAGCCTTATTTAAAGATTTAGTTTTTATCTCTTATTCCTGGAGGCCAGATTAACCCAAACCAAATAACATTTAGCAACCAATTGGAAGGAAGTTTTCTATATGTAAATTCCAACAAATCACTAATTTGGATCATGGTGAAAATAAGAATGGAGATCTAGATAATCCAAAGGGACTTGATAAATAAAAGATGGCATAACTACAAAAATATATGATAAATAAGATAAAGATGAAGACTCTCTAGAAAAAGAAGATAACTTGAAGCTAACTTGTAAACCAAAACTGAATGATAAATAAGAGGTTCTTAAGCTAAAAGTGACTTTCTTAGAAGGAAAGGAGGTCACTAAAACCCTAAAGCAGATTGCAACAAATTATAATTCCTTAATGAAAGAAGCAAGGCACCAAACAGTAGTAGAAGAGCTTGAAGATTCAGCCTCAAGAAATTATTTCAAGGATATAGTTAAAAGGAGATTCAATACAAAGAAAAAGATTTCCAAATTTCCCTCCCATGAATAATTATTTTAGCATAGAACATTAGAGGGTTAAATTGCTCCAAAAAATAATTGGCTCTATAAGATTTTTTAGGCATTGTTAAATATTTTATGTATGGAATTTTGGAAATCAAGATAAAGGAAGATAGATGAAAGAATTTAAACTTATTCATAAAGCACTAGAAAGTGATAAGCACCCATCAAAATCATTCCTATGGTAGAATAGTGATTACATTAAACTAGGACAAGGTTAAAGTTTTTAAATGA
Source organism: Erythroxylum minutifolium (assembly GCA_027123815.1). NCBI lineage: Eukaryota > Viridiplantae > Streptophyta > Magnoliopsida > Malpighiales > Erythroxylaceae > Erythroxylum > Erythroxylum minutifolium. Next base: position 28,731,514 of record JAOTJB010000002.1, read on the forward strand.
ATAATTAACTAGCAATTTATTCACCTTGAAGCCAAACTAATTATAGAGAAAATAATTTTCTATATCACCTATGTTTATGCCAATAGATGTATGTCAAATGGACCAGAAAATAAACCTAACTCTGTAAACTAAGATTTATAGTAGCGGTGAGTAAGGAGTGTATCCACAGGGAGTATTTGTGTACCTTTTGAAAGAAAGAAATCAATATTTAGGATGTGAGGGGTGTGTTGGTTGGATGGAAATAACAAAATAAAAGTAAAATTGAACTATCAAATTAAAAAGCATAAAAATGTGAAAATTGACGAATGAGTTTGGAATTCAGTTCTTGGTTCAATTTAAGCCTACACACAAATAAACATACTTTAATTTTTTGTTATTCTCATACCTCTCTTAGAAATTATTAATTATAGGTTAAAAATAAGCTCTGTTAACCATGATTTTCCCTTAATTCGTGTTTAATTAAAACAAACTCTTTAACTAAACCTAGCCATCAAACAACTTAAAACAAGCTCTCTATTTTAATAGGATAGTCGCATTAAGGACTAGGAAAATAGATTAATCTAGGCAATAACCACTACAGCTCAGGTCATTTAACCTATGATATGTTATCCTTAATGATTCAACACTATTAGTTGCCACAAATGAATCTAAAACACAAATATATTGTATTTCATATTTTGGCATTAGGTTCATACATAAATCCAAATGCAACAAACAGGATATGGAGGTACCATTGTGCGTGATTAGATTCTTGTTATTAGAGATAATACACTGAGCAATATCAACCGAAATAAAGTTAAGCGGCTGGGAGGTGACCGAACATCCAAAGGTAATAAATGAAGGTACTTTGTTGGAATATCCGGAGCTTGAACAAAGCCTTGAGACAACACTGTGTTGTTGATCTCCTATGACAATATGGTTGTAAATTTGCTTGCTTTGTTAAAACTAAATTGTCAGTTGATGGTTTGGATATGATGATGAGGAATAAATTTCAGGGGTGGGGTTATTCTCATAATTTTGGAGATATGGAAGGAGGTAGGATATGTATCATCTATAATCCTATTTTCTTCTAATATAGTGTACTGGCTATGGGAGAGCAATATATACACTATTAGATTCAGTGCAAGACTACACAATATGTCTTTTTGGCTTCTTTTATATATGGGTTGTATAGTGTCCCTAAGAGGAGGGAGCTTTGGTAGAATTTGATGGAGTTGGGGTTATATGTTACTTTGCTTTGGGTTATCATGGGTGACTTCAACTGTGTATGCTCAATAAGGGAGAGGCTACGCTGTTGACCACCCTCAGCCAATCTACTAAAAGACTTACTGGACTTTCGGATGACACTTGGATTAGAGGACACACCATCTCGAGGGGAACTCTTCACTTAGCACAAAAATAATCTTTGGGTCAAACTTGATAAAGTTCTTTTTAATCAGGCATGGGGGACTTCAGGGCGTTCATGAACGACCCACTTCTTGGATGTGATAGTTGAATCTAATCACTGTCTGGTTATGGTAGATTTCACTTAACTGAACACTAGAGATAAAAAACCATTTAAATTCTTTAATATGTGGTTTACTCATCCTCGGTTTTAGGAAATTTTGATGAGTTACTAGGATCAGACGATGAATGGGCATGCTCAGCTTGTCCTAGTTTCGAAGCTGAGATCACAAAAACACCCACTGAAGACACTAAATTCTAAGGCATATGGGCACATCTCTTTGAGGGATAAGGATGCTAAAGAGAGCTTTAAACTTTCGTATCAGGCTCTTCTTAACAATCCTGATGATTTGGAGCTTAAGGACGTGAATATAAAAAGAAAGGCGGCTAGCTTTTTGTTGGAAGTGGAGAGACACTTCTACCAACAGAAAGCGAAATGCAAATATACCATGGAGGCAGACAAATGTACTGGATACTTTCATACAGTTGTCTTTCACATATTATAAAGGAGGATGGTACCTCAACTAACTTGATGGAGGAAGTTGCAAGGTGCTTTGTGGACTTTTACAGAGGGCTTTTTGGGACATCATTGGTTATAGATGTGCTCAGACATGGACCGACTATGGCTATGAAGTCTTGTGATGCATTGATGGCCCCCGTTTTGGAGGAGGAGATTAAGAGGGCGATCTTTGATATTGGAGATGATAAGGCTCCAGGCCCGGTTGGTTTCACATCTGCCTTCTTCAAGAAAAATTGGAGCATTGTTGGTCCCGATGTAGTTTCAGTTATGAGGGAGTTTTTTTGATAATGATAGGATTCTAAAGCAATTGAGCCATACCATTATTACATTGATTCCCAAAACAAAGGAAGCCCCACAGGTGAAAGATTTTAGACCGATTGCATGCACAAACATGGTGTATAAGGTGATTACTAAGATTTTGACAGAGCGTATGACATCTATTGTGGGTGGTATTGTGGATCCAGCTCAGGCTGCGTTTGTGTCAGGCAGGAGTATGATGGACAACGTGTTCCTGGCTCAGGAGTTATTCAGAGGATAAACAAGAAAGAGGATTTCACAACAATGCATGCTTAAGCTTGACATCATTAAAGCTTATGATACCATATCTTGGATCTTTCTTGAGGATGTGATAACTGGTTTAGGATTCCCTTCTTGGTTTGTTGGATGGACCATGGAGTGTGTTACTACTGCGTCCTTCTCGATCTCAATGAATGGTGCATTGCATGGTATGTTTAGAGGATGGTGTGGTTTGAGACAAGGTGATCCTATGTCCCCTACCTTATTCCTTCTCTGTTTGGAATATTTCTCAAGGTTTCTTAAAATGAGAACCACAAATACTCATTTTAACTACCATCCAAAATGTAACAAACTTGGTATTTCTCATCTTACTTTTGCTGATGACTTGAAGTTGTTTTCGAGAGGAGATGATATCCCTATTAAAATTCTAGTTGATGCTTTGAGAGATTTGGAAGGGGTGTCGGGGTTGAAGGTGAGCCCTTTGAAGTCTAATCTATATTTGGCTGGAGTTTTTGGTAAAGATAAGGATGACATTGCGGAACTGGTAGATTACTCTATGGGGGAGTTTCCTATTCAATATTTGGGTGTACCTCTAGCCCTCTGAAAGTTTCGGTGGCTCAGTTTTCACCATTGATTGAGTCCATTGAGGCTTATACAAATTCTTGGAATACGAAAACTCTATCATATGCTGGCAGACTTAAATTGATTAGATAAGTGGTCCAAGGTGTGTGATCCTTTTAGCTTTAGGCGTTCCCTATTTCGATGTCTATTCTTGACAAGATAACCTTTATTTGCTGGCTTTTTTTTAGGGTGGTAAACATTTTGGTTGGCTTGGGATGATATTTGTGTACCAAAAGATGAGGGTGGACTTGGATTAAAGAATTGCAGGATTTGGAATTCTGCCTTACTGTCTAAAGTACTTTGGAATATTCATTCCAAAGCTGATACATTATAGGTGCGCTGAATCCATGAGGTGTACTTACAGGGGACTTCAGTTTGGGAGTGGAAACCTCTAAATTAAGATTCACCATTAATGAAGTGGTTAGCTTCGATTTGGGATACTCTGGTGGAAAGGCTGGGTGGCCGTGGGGAGGTGGTAAGTGGCCTACAGAAATTATGTATACATGGAGACCTTTCTTCTAAGAAGGTGTATGAGCTGCTTCGGGTCAAACATGCTAGAAGACCGTGGCTGCCCTTTATCCGGAAGAACTATATACCCCCTAAATTCTCCTTCATCACTTGGCTTGGTCTTCGTAATAGATTGCCAATAAAGGATAACTTGATGTTCCTTGACATTGATTGTAATTATAGCTTGTGTGCTGTTGCGCAGGAGACTGTTGATCACTTGTTTTTAGATGTTCTTTCTCAGGTGGTGTTTGGAATACTGTTCTAGATTGGTTGGGCTTGGCATAGGCTATGTCTACTTTGCATAGTGCTATCAAGTGGATTAGGAGAGACTACACTGGAGCTCGTCTAAGAAGCAAAGCCGCACAGTTGGCATTTTGTTGTACCATCTACGTATTGTGGAAGACAAGGAATGTTGTCCAACTAGCCTCGGCTTTCTTTACGTGCTTTGATGTAGTGTATAAGATTAAGTGTTTGATTTATAAGATCTTGTATAAGATTTATCCTGATGAGTTGATTACTTTTTGATAGGTTTGAGTGCCTAAATGATATTGATGCTTTTGATTACAGGTCTTGGTCGGGGTATGCCCCAATGACCATGTACCTCTTTTTGATGGTTTTGGATGTCTCAATGATATTGATGCCTTTGATTACAAATCTTGCTCGGGGCATGCCCCATTGACCATATGCATAAACTTTTTTGGGGTTAATATATTTTACCATTCATCCAAAAAAAAGAGTGGTAGTTTAGGGTCATTTGATTATGCATCATATGACCTGTGTGAATCTTGTTTATTAGGTAAGATAACTAAGTTACCCTTTAAGGGAAAGGGAGAATGAGCAACTGGAGTGCTAGACCTAATACATTCAGATGTATGTGGTCTGATGTCCATCCATGCTAGAAGTGGTTTTCTTTACTTCATTACCATTATCGATGACTATTCTCGATATAGGTATCCGTATCTGATGAGATACAAATTTGATGCATTTGAAAAGTTCAAACAATTCAGAAATAAAGTAGAAAACAAACTTGGGAAAGGTATCAAGAAATTACGATCCAATCGAGGTGGGAAATACTTAGACTAAGAATTTTTAGATTATCTCAGAGATAATGGGATTTTATGTAACATCCCATCACCGATAGGAAGGATAGAATAGTCATTGTGAGTGGTCCATGGGCGTTTAGAATTGTCTTGACATGTTCGTACATACGCATACAAGTAAATAGTGAACTTTGCACATGTAAATGACTGTAAATGCATTCATGACATTTTCCGGTATATTTGTTAATAAATGTAAGTGATATAAAAAAATACAATAAATTTGATTTGTGTGTATGAGAAAAATTGTGTTGGAGAGGGTCATTTTGATTTTTCGATTTTTAGTGAATTTTAGAAATTTTTCTGAAAATTTTCGGGGTAATTTTTGGACTAGAAAAAATGCCAAATGACAGACTGATTGTTTACCGGTAGTGAAAATGACTGTCCAATGGCATTGAAAATTTAGATACATGAATTTAGGAATTATTAATTTGAGCCATTGGAAATTTGGGGAGAAATTGGAGTAGAAATTGGAATTGTATTGGAAAGAATCTAAGTGAGCAGTTTAAAGTGTGACATGTGACAAGTGACACATGTCACTTGCCTAATATGCCACCATATATGTTAATTAATAAAAATCATTCTTTCTTTGGTCATTCACGATACTTCTTCTTGTCTTCTTCTTATTTATGGTGAGTGGTGTTTAAGTAAAACAATTCTCCATCATCGTAGCTTCTCCTCTTCCTTGTTCTTCTTAAATTTGTGATCATCTTTTCCACTCTTTTTCACCTAGCTTGCTCTTCTTTTTTTCATTAAAAATTCTAACCTAAACCTCACCCCCTCAAGATGATGATGGTCGTGCATGGTAGTGAAGGTCAGAGAGTTTGTGAGATTTTGAAGAGTGAAGAAGTGGAAGCTTAATAGGTAAGAAACATGTTTTATCTCATGGTTTTATAGTTAATGTTATTTTCCTATTCCAAAACACATACTCTTTCAAAACACATAACTTTTCACTAAGGAGTCCAAATTTGACAAATTTTAAATTTGGTATCAATAAAAAGATAACATAAAGGCCTACAATTTCCATGAGGACTTGAAAACCAATTCCATCTCTAAAGGAGTCAAAATCCCAATCACAGTTACTACCCAACAGATGTCATCCTAAACAGTACCACAATCTTCTAAAAATCATAACTTCCTACTCCATTCTTCAAAATTTCCATACTTTATATCAATGGAAAGATTAAAACACAATCTACAGCTTTAATGAATAATTTAAACGCAAATTCAACCTCTAACAGGGTCAAAATCTCAATCAAAGTTTCTGCCCTGTTACATATCACCTAAACCATATACACATTTCACAAATTCATATCTTTCAATTCCCACATCCAAAAATGGCATATTATACATCATTAAAAAG
>JAOTJB010000002.1:28744106-28757328 GCA_027123815.1 Erythroxylum minutifolium
TTTTTCATTGGATTACGCCCACGTTATATGATTCCAAATAGTTGGCGAATAAGGGTTCTTTGAAATAACCCTACAGGATAATAAGCTCACGTTTTGTGATATGACCTCTGAGTTAGACTGTGAAAACAGGGTCTAACAGTACTGGTTGTGGGAGAGAAATATATTCACTGTCAGATTCAGTGCAAGACTACACAGTACATCTTTTTGGCTTCTTTTGTACATGGGTTGTATAGTGTCCCCAAGAGGAGGGAGCTTTGGCAGAATCTGATGGGGTTGGGGTTGGATGTTACTTTGCCTTGGGTTATCATGGGTAACTTCAACTGTGTATGCTCAGTAAGGGAGAGACTAGGCTATTGACCACCCTCGGCCTATCTACTAAAAGACTTACTAGACTTTAGGATGACACTTGGATTAGAGGACACACCATCTCGAGGGGAATTCTTCACTTGACACAAAAACAATCTTTGGGTCAAACTTGATAGAATTCTTCTTAATCAGGCATGGGGGACTTCAGGGCGTTCATGCACGACCTACTTCTTGGATATGATAGTTGAATCTAATCACTGTCCGATTGTGGTAAATTTCACTCAACCGAATACTAGAGGTAAAAAGTCATTTAAATTCTTTAGTATGTGGTTTACGCACCCTCAGTTTTAGGAAATTGTGACGAGTTACTGGGATCAACCGGTGAATTGGCATGCTCAACTTATCCTAGTTTCGAAGCTGAGATCATTAAAACACCTACTGAAGACACTGAATTCTGAGGCAAATGGGCACATCTCTTTGAGGGCTAAAGATGCTAAGGAGAGCTTTAAACTTGCGTATCAGGCTCTTTTTAATAATCCTGATGATTTGGAGCTTAAAGACGTGAATATAAAGAGAAAGGTGGCTAACTGTTTGTTGGAAGTGGAGAGACACTTCTACCAACAGAAAGTGAAATGCACATATACCATGGAGGCAGACAGATGTACTGGGCACTTTCATACAGTTGTCAAGAAGAAGGGCTTGAAGAATGCCATTTCACATATCATAAAGGAGGAGGGTACCTCAACTAACTCGATAGACGAAGTTGCAAGGTACTTTGTGGACTTTTATAGAGGGCTTTTTGAGACATCATTGGATATGGATGTGCTCAGACATGGACCGACTATGGCTATGGAGTCTTGTGATGCATTGATGGCCCCAGTTTTGGAGGAGGAGATTAAGAGGGAGATCTTTGATATTGGAGATGATAAGGCTCCAGGCCCGGATGGTTTCATATCTGCCTTCTTCAAGAAAATTGGAGCATTGTTGGTCTCAATGTAGTTTCAGCTGTGAGGGCATTTTTTGATAATGGTAGGATTCTAAAGCAATTGAACCATACCATTATTACATTGATTCCCAAAACAAAGGAAGCCCCGCAGGTGAAAGATTTTAGACCGATTGCATGCATAAATGTGATGTATAAGGTGATTACTAAGATTTTGACAGAGCGTATGGCATCTATTATGGGTGGTATTTTGGATCTAGCTCAGGTTGCCTTTGTGTCAGGCAGGAGTATGATGGACAGCGTGTTCCTGGCTCAGGAGTTAGTCAGAGGATATACAAGAAAGAGGATTTCACCACGATGCATGCTTAGGCTTGACATCACAAAAGCTTATGATACCATAGCTTGGATCTTTCTTGAGGATGTGATGAATGGTTTAGGATTCCCTTCTTGGTTTGTTGGATGGACCATGGAGTGTGTTACTACTGCATCCTTCTCAATCTCAGCGAATGGTGCCTTGTATGGTATGTTTAGAGGATAAGGTGGTTTGAGACAAGGTGATCCCATGTCCCCTACCTTATTCCTTCTATGTTTGGAATATTTCTCGAGGTTGCTTAAAATGAGAACCACAAATACTCATTTTAACTACCATTCGAAATGTAACAAACTTGGTATTTCTCACCTTGCTTTTGTTGATGACTTGATGTTGTTTTCAAGAGGAGATGCTATCTCTATTAATATTCTGGTTGATGCTTTGAGAGATTTAGAAGGGGTGTCGGGTTTGAAGGTGAGCCCTTCGAAGTCTAATCTATATTTGGCTGGAGTTTTTGGTAGAGATAAGGATGGCATTATGGAGCTGGTAGATTACTCTATAGGGGAGTTTACTATTTGGTATCTGGGTGTACCTCTAGCCCTCTGAAAGTTTCGGTGGCTCACTTTTTACCATTGATTGAGTCCATTGAGGCTTATATAAATGCTTGGAATGCGAAAACTCTATCATATGCTGGCAGACTTGAATTGATTAGATCAGTGGTCCAAGGTGTGCAGTCCTTTTGGCTTCAGGCGTTCCCCATTCCAATGTCTATTCTTGACAAGATAACCTCTATTTGCTGGCTTTTTTATAGGGTGGTAAACATTTTAGTTGGCTTGGGATGATATTTGTGTACCAAAAGATGAGGGTGGACTTGGATTAAAGAATTGTAGGATTTGGAATTTGGCCTTACTCTCTAAAGTACTTTGGAATATTCATTCCAAAGCTGATACATTATGGGTGCATTGGATCCATAAGGTGTACTTACAGGGGAGTTCAATTTGGGAGTGGAAACCTCTAAATTGAGATTCACCATTGATGAAGCAGTTAGTTTCGATTCGGGATACTCTAGTGGAAAGGTTGGGTGGCCTACAGAAATTATGCATACATGGAGACCTTTCTTCTAGGAAGGTGTATGAGCTGCTTCGGGTCAAACATGCTAGAAGACTCTGGATGCCCTTTATCTGGAAGAACTATATACCTCCTAATTTCTCCTTCATCACTTAGCTTGGTCTTCGTAATAGATTGCCAACAAAAGATAACTTGATGTTCCTTGACGTTGATTGTACTTATTGCTTGTGTGGTGTTGTGCAGGAGACTGTTGATCACTTGTTTTTAGATGTTCTTTCTCAAGTGGTGTTTAGAATACTGTTTGAGATTGGTTGGGCTTAGCACGGGCTACGTCTACTTTGCATAGTGCTATCAAGTAAATTAGGAGAGACTACACTGGAGCCCGTCTAAGAAGTAAAGTCGCACAGTTGGCGTTTTGTTGTACCATCTACACATTGTGGAAGACAAGAAATGTTGTCTAACTAGTCTCGGCTTTCTTTACGTGCTTTGATGTAGTGTATAAGATTAAGTGTTTGATTTACAAGATCTTATATAAGATTTATCCTGATGAGTTGATTACTTTTTGATAAGTTTGAGTATCTGGATGATATTGATGCTTTTGATTACAGGTCTTGGTCGGAGTATGCCCCAATGACCGTGTACCTTTTTTGATGGTTTTGGATGTCTCGATGATATTGATGCCTTTGATTACAGATCTTGGTCGGGGCATGCCCTATTGACCGTGTACATAAACTTTTTTGGATTAATATATTTTACCATTCATCCAAAAAAAAAGATGGAAAGAAGCAATAATAAAAGAAAAAAAGGCTCTATGTAACAATGACACTTACGTAATTGTTACTATGCCTAAAGGAAAGAAACTAGTGAACTACAAATGGATATTCACTATCAAGGTTTGTTTAGAAGGTATAATAAAAAGTTACAAGACAAGAAACCTATGGCCTTGACAATGAAGAAACCTTTACACCGTTCTCGAACATTAAACTCTAAATGGGTTTTATTATCCTTAGCAATTAACATAGATTGGGAATTATACCAAATGGATGTATTGAATGCTTTTTCTAATGAGAATTTAGAAGAATAAGTCTACATGAATTACCTCCTAGATTTAGAAATAGTAAGAAAGCAGGATATGTGTGTAAACTTAAGAACCCCCTATATGGTCCAAAGTAGTCTCCCATGGTTTAGTTTACTCAATTTAACTTAGCTATGAAACAAGTTGGCTACAACCGAGGATAAGCAGATCATACTATTTTCTCCACATAATCTGAGGGTGAGAAGTATGAGTATATGCATTATTGACATGGTTATCACAAGAGATGATAATTATGAAATCGAAAACCTAAAAAGGCTTCTTCAATCATAATAAAGTCAAAGCTCGTAGTAAGCTCCAATATTTCCTTAGGATGGACATTTATTTTATCAAAAGAAATATATCCTATAACTATTGAGGGGAATTGGAAATTTTGGTTTTCGACCCACTAGTACACCCTTAGAAAGAATCTGAAACTATAGTATATCTACAGAGACGATATTCCAAAGCGTAAAGAAAATTATCAATGTCTAGTTGGGAAGCTAGTCTATTTATCACTTACCAGACATGACATTGCTTATAGTGTAAATATAGCTAGTTAGTTCGTGCATGCTCTCATAAAAAGACAGTCAGTGATTGGATACTTGGATATCTTAATGGAACTGGAGTAATGGCATTCTCTTTTGGTAGAATGATAATTAAGAGATTGAAGGTTTGCATATGTTGATTGTGATGGTTCAGTTGAAGATGCCAAGTCCACTAATTACAAAAGGAGAATCTATGGCTAAGAGTTAACACAATAAGTAGATGAGCTTCAGTGGATTGAATCAATACAAGCATCATCTATTACAAATAAGAGGAGATAGCAGGGGTTGCAAGCTACACGCAATTGCTTTTGTTCTGATATGCATTGTCAGATTGTTGAAGCAAGTTTCAACATCTATTATCTATAGCACATGAGCCAAACAAACAATTATTTCTTTCACACCGGATGTTGTAAACCAAAGCACCAAATGCAACTTTGAATAGTTTGCCATCATCTTTTGAGCTTAATTGAATTCGTGAAATCCATTCTATGATGTGAATATGCTTCTTCCAAATGAAACAGAATGGTTTGACTGGCAACATCTCAAGAAATCCAATTTGAAGTACGAACAGTTTCTCTCTTAGCTGACTATTTTCAACGAGTTTCAAACCCTTGCACCATAAACTGAACTTAGCTTGATATGTTGCATATTCGTCCATTTTAATACCCAAAATTTACCGGAAAAGTTTCAATTTGAGGCTAATAACCTTTTTAACTCGTACAAAATTTCAGTTCTATATCCATTCTTGTCATTCCACCAGTCCCTAAAAGTGGGGGAAAAAGGACACTTGTTTCAAGGTTTATAATGCAATGGTGGAACTATCCATAGTTCTTTCAAGTCCTTTTTTAGCAAAGATGAATATGGCTTCCTATTATTTACTTATTACTCATACACTAGATAAAATATCCATTTGCTAGTTTTAACTTTTCCCACTGGAATGAATCAAGCGGAAAATAAAGTGAAAGCTAAAACATCCTGGCTGAACATGACTTACTACATTGTCCACTTCCGATACAAAATCCTAAAAGAACATAATGTATTAGATTACAACTTCAAAGTCTTTTTGTCATAGGTAGTGTGTTTCTTGGCTGCAACGTTCATGGAGTCTGCAATACTTCTAACCTCAGCGATCATTGCCACTATATTGTCAAGCTTGTTAACCGCAGAGCCAACACCCTGTGGTGAATGTGACGTTAATGTTACTGGTTTAATTCACTCAACTAACAGAATTCGCGTAATGTTCAATGGATATGGAGCTTATTTATGTTTAATTTTGGGAATATCGTGAACACATTGTAGAACTTCAGAGAAACTTTTATCATACCACACCAGCAGCGCCTGCTGTGAGAGCCAGTGGTGCTGTAACTGCGCTAAGTCCAGATGAGCACAAAACTGGAATCTTCACAGCTCTTGATATAGAATATGCTGCAGCCAAAGTTGGCGTTGCCTATAAATAACAAATGGTAAACATCAACTCAAGCAACAAGAGAATCATCAAAATTTTCAAAATAATCATATAGTCTGAACAATCTATCCTCAATGGTTCTTTGCAACCATGAAGGTTATTGAAGCTAGTGAATGCACACAAATTCTTTCTGTATACCTTCTCAAGTAAACCAAGAACACCAGATTTCGAAGGATTAGAGCATTTCCCTCCTTCAGTTTGTATAATGTCAACACCTTCTTGCTCCAGCAGCTCTGCCAGCTTGACCTATTTGTTACACACGGGATATTTCATGTAAAATATACAAAGAACTACCAACTTTATCTCATATTTTCCATTGAATTACTGTTTGTTACCTGGTCATGAAGACTTAATGTGTGAGGAACAGTAACTGATAATGTCACAAAGGGAATTATTCTCTTAGTCTCCTTCGTTAAATTTATTATCTGCAACAGCATGCTCATATATAAGAAAGGATTATTAACAAAAAGCTTCTAAGAATGGTTGAGATCCATAGACACAGCTTAAACTCATTTTCAGGAAACAATAGATGCTGTGAATGGGATGAACTATAGACTCCTCAGTCTTGACAAAAGCACGCAGGATTGTTCTAGCAACTGTGCTCAGGCCACTGGAGACAGTTAAAGAATTGTCCTCATGACAGTGGTCTTGTGCAAAATACTGGAGCAAGGCCTTTAAAAATTCTTAACTACCAAATGTGTATGTAGATCAATGCAGAATCAATTTTCATTCAAGTCTGTTTTACTTTCCTCCTACACGTGTTCCACACTTCAGAGTGAATCACAGAGCTATCCCATGACCATGTATTTGTGTTGAACCACACCAAGGCGAAGATAAAAGTGAAGGTGGGTATATTGATGAACCAAGTAGATTCAACTCGAGGACTCATTTATTTGCATTAACAAAAGATTTATAAGCAAGGTTCCGTTGAAAATCATGAAATAATTGTTTGGAAGCTGATTGTATTGCTTATACCTGCTCCATAGAGAAAACAATTCCAGCGTCATAAAATGAGTCATAGTTTCCAATTTCAACCTGCATAGATTATAATGCCTGTAAAGGCTTTTGCATTCTAATTATCTACCTCAACTAAACATAGTATTTCGTTCAGACAGAATCCATGTCAGAGGTTAGATTCTAAAACTGACTGATAAGATGTAGGAACTGAGTTTGTGATCAGACCATCATTGCTCCTGCTTCAACAGCTGCTGGAAATGCTGCTGGATCCACGGAAGACACGCATACCTGAAAATAGAAAAGAAGTTTTCCAGTAGTAAACCATGAAGACAAACACACAATGACTAAATTTTTTTTTAGAGAGAGAAGTTACAGGAAGAGATGTTAAGCTAATGGCAAGCTTCACTAGTTCTGGATCACAAGCTATATCTACATGTGTTGCTCCTCCCTGTACATTTCCAGAATTAACATTAAACAACATGGGTCACAAAAGGCAAGTCTTTTAAGAGAGTCAACAGAATCTGTTGCATTTCTTCAAATAACCAGCATATTCATTAATAAAAACTATTTCTTTCAGTATTTCAAATTGTAATTGACATGACTGACTGAAAGTCTTCTGTTGAACAGAAGATGTAATAAGTGATAGAGCTCTTTAAAGCAGTAAAATGCTTTCTCACAATGATCAACAATTACCCTTACTGATATATCTATTAGCTCCACTAACAAAAATCTTCAAGTTCTCACAGAAGCAATAGCCTTTAAAATTTATTCATTCCATACATGTATTGTAGCAAACTCCGGGTTGTAAAGGAAAACCTCAAGCTAGGGTATGAATGATGATATTAATCAATAGCGAGCTCCTAGGCATATCTAGGTCTTTTATCGGAATGGTGCTTTATGCAATGCAATTCAATTCCATAAAATGCAACAGATTCTTAGTCATCATCCTTGTCAGGAACTTGGTGCTATTAGTGGGACATTTAAGATAGAAATAGCTAGTATCTAGAGGCCGAAAAAGAAATTAATATAGTGTCTATATTAAATCGGATGGAACACAGAGAAGATAATCTACGAAGGTAGACGATAAGATTAGATAATGTCAGGTTAACCTTATCTGCAGCAGTGACAACAGAAGCAACACTGTCTCTATTGAAATTCTGCAAACCTGAAATAATCTGCAACGAACACAAGGGGAAAACCATTAAAGAGACCACTAAGAGATAACCCAAAATAAAAGATTAGGTCAGATGGATCCCATAGAAAGTCTTCCTTTGATAGAAAGAAGTTAAGCTCACAGAATTATTAATTGTTACTGGTAGGCTGACAATCCAACGAAACTGAAAATATATCAACGATTACATCATGAGCACTTTGAGAATTGTTTAAATTCATGCATCTCCTGTGTTTGTCTATGGTCAGTCCATTATTTTACTGCAATTTTTTGCTTTCATGCTGTCACTTTGACGCAATTTTTAGATAGCATTTGTTAGCCAGTTTTCCAAATGCTCTATAAATATAAATTTACATCCTCTGCTTGTGCTTGTGTTTCTTTTCACATTTGGATTTTACATGGACCCATCTAGTCATAATGAAAAGTGAGAGTAGAAACCGTAATACAAGGAAAGAGAAGTATACATTCTTGAGCAATAAGAAGCAAGACTCGGACTTTGACATAAATATTGAGTTAGACTTGTTTACCAAGAATCAGAAGTGATAAAACATCAAACTAGCTACACAAGTGAAAAGCTTTTACCTGGGGAGAGAAAATGAAAATCTAGATTTGTTAAATACCTTGAGAGCTCTGCTTTCATGGAAGTCCTTCAGGACAGTTTCTTTAGAGGTGGACAGAAGAGCTCTAGTCGTTAAAGAAGCCCTTCTCTTGAGAGGCGAGCAAGAAGGCTTTGTTGCAAGAAAGTGACCGCGAAAAGGTTTGTGGTTGGGTTCCAAAAGAGCATAAAAAGAAGAAGATGATACAGTAGAATACATTGCGCTCTGTCGAGGTGCTTCTGATAATGACGATAGCTGTGAGGGGGAATGGATGAACGGATAAGAGAGATGGAAGGATATGTGGGCTTTACTTCCATTTAATATCCTTACAAGTACATAAACATAGAGCAAAACAAATTTTGTTTTTCACTTCATTGGGACTTTGGAGACTTTTGTTAGATTTAACTATTGGTATCTACAAATTATTAGCCAATTAAAATTGAAGGATTATCAAATTTTGACTAAATAGTACCTCATCCACTGGACAATGGTTATGTTGGCTTCTCGTTGATGATTTCACAAAAGGATGGAAATAAAGCCCTGAATTTCAAATTACACGTTTTCTGTTATGCTTCCCATTTTGATCTGATGAGCTTTCACTGGTATTGTAACATCAGAAATGGCTCAAACTTCAACGAGCTTAACCATAGGCTTCCATCTTCATGAATATGGGTTGAGACTTTTCTTTAAGGACTGTTATTCTCCAACTGTTCACTATCAGCCTACCAGAATTACTATGTTGTCTAAGTTAATATTCAAAATGAAATAGCAAACTCTGCTCCAGTTGAATACAATAGTTGTCTGTAGACCCACGAATTTGACCACATTGGTACTAAATAAGTCGAGGTCTTTAGGACAGTGTCACCAAAACAATCCCGAGACTCCAACCCCCATAAGCACGGTTTCAAATTAAAGTTTTCTTTAGATTACTAATACATGTTCCATAAGAAAAACTGTAGACAGATTGCCTCCAATCAAGAAATAGTAATTGGACCTTGTCATTCAACGGCAAAAGATGGTGTTGTAATCCTTCTCAATCATGAGTCGAATTTAAATAAAAATATCTTATTTTTCATGTTGATTCACAAATTAAAGCCGTCCCCATGTTTGTTTATATAAAGAGGGAGTTTTGTTTTGAAAAATTAAAATAATTCATTACTAATTGTACAGCATAGCCATGTTACTTGCTTAGACAACAATATCAAGGTATACCATAGAGCTATCCTAATACCATCGATATGATTCAGTACAAGCCACAAACATTACAAAGGGAATGTTCGGTTACTCTCCATTTGTCCCTCATGCAAATAAGCTTCATGTACACAGCACATTCATTCTCACTTTCGTTCGTATTGTTCCAGACTGGTTTTTCCCTAGCTTTATCCTCTTCTAGCTCACTCATACTTCTGCTTTGTTGTCCACAGGTTTTGGCTGTTGCTTGACGCCACTATGTTCGAGCAATTAAGGCATTCCATGCTGCTTCAAGGACTGGTAAGCTCAAGCACCCTCCCATACCACGATCGGCACATGCAAGCTTTATGTACTTACTTGTTTATCATTCCCGAACGATGTGTGTGAGTTTTGAACTCAATAATCGATTCTTCATTCTTAGTATATTCTCGTTAAAATAATTAGCGTCTTTGCAAACAATTAATTGATTCCAGATACATACTAATGTAAGTTCAAGGACTGTGCCTAGCCACATCTCCCTTAGCTTAAACCTTCTAGTTATTCTTTACTTCCAAATGACATGTAGACAAGTTCCAAGAGCTATTAAGTAGGCAGCAAGGGTTCTTTGTGGATGCCTTTGTTCTTTTAAAGCCATAGAAAAGTGTCCAAGAAAGTAGCCAGTGCATTCTCCCATTCATGAGGGGTTTAACATGATTCCATATAGCCTTAAAGAAGCAATACTCAAAGAATAGGTTGGACATATTCTCAATTATATTCTTGTATAGGACACAATTTTCCTGGATATGAAAGAATTGAAGTCTATCCATTGTATTTATCCTATCCCTAGCTGCCAACCAAATTAGAATGAGATTCTAGGCAAAAGATTTTTATTCCATATAAGCTTGTACCATGTTACCCGTTGTCTCGATGGTCTTCACCAATCCATGCATTCATTGTTTGTGAAATTGCCTTTCAGATGGTTGTTCCAAACATAGCAATCCCTAATTCTTATAATGGCATGGAAATCAGGGATCAAATGACTAATTTCCCTTAGAAAGTTGTCCTAATCTCCCTCCTTAATCCATATACAAACCTTGGCCTATTTTGGGATCCCTACCATTGCCTGAATTGCTTGCGAGTTCCTAATTAGTGCACCATGACATGTCCAATTATCACACCACAAAGATAGTGTGGTATCATCCCTTACCTTATAGCTTACATTCATCTCAATTGAACTTCTCATTTTTAGTAATTGGGAACCATTGATAGATGCTAATTTGACTATAATTATACACCTATATTTGACATATTTTGCTTGATATCTTATAGTTTTGTCATATTTTTTATACTTAATTTTCTCCAAGTGCATTTATAAGTAACAATTGCCTTCATAGACAAAAAGAAAAAGAATTCAGATGAAATAGTGGCATAAAACAAAGATTTGAAGCAACTAAGGACCTACACGACTATATATAGAGACTCTGTAAGTCTCTGTAAACGTGTAAAGATTGAAGAATTTGGTTTCTGGTCATGTGGAGTTACACGCACCTATATCTTGATATATAAGACCATGTATGTTGCCTATCATGAATTTAGGTGTTTTTGAATATACATGGTCTCCTACACACCCATGTAAGTGACTATGTATATCTTAGAAGTCCTAATTTTTACTATAAAAGGATGTGAGCGGAGGCAAACAAAAGAGATGTAAGTTATTGAGTAGTTTTAAGACATAAGCACATTCAGAGGCGACAATTTTGATCAAAGGACAAGAAAAACACAAAGAGTACATCAAGAGATCCACATATAACAACATCAAACTCATACTTGTAAGAATATTCACTAGAAGAGAAAGAGAGACTTAGAATTATGATTTCTTTGTTTTTTATTATTTTTCTACATGGTTGATATTGATTTCTTTTTCTATGAGTAACTAAACGTGTTTAGGATCTAGGTGTGATGAATCTTAGTTTGTGATAACAATATGTTTTGGTCTTTTATTCAATGCAATTATATTGATTGGTTTATTACGATTCAATTATGTATTTTATTCTTATTCTAATATATTCATGATATTAGTGCATGATTTGATTTCATATGATTGAGATTGAGATATCTTTTTGTATGACTATATCTACCATAATTGAAAGGAGTTGCATGCAAATACAGATAGGTCAATATAAATTCTCTAGATTACGGTCAAACCTAATAGCAAAATTCACAAATTAATAATGCAATCTTAGGGGTTTTAACTAGCAAGATTTATGTTAATCAACTGATAGATTAGTTATTAATAATTTTGAGAAAGATATTAATATAAAATAGGAATTTTCACTGTCCAATAATTAATAATATAATTGCATGATAAAGGGTTAAAAATTAATGATTTTTAAGGGGAATCATCACCTCCATACTACTATTTAATATTGATTTTTCTAAGTAATTTTCTTTGTCCTGCGTTCATTATTGTTTCTAATTTTAGTTTATTAAATAACATTTATTTTTAATTAAACTATAAAATCTGGTTCATAGGTTAAATAATAGAAAAGGATAATTATTAATACTTATTATCTTTGTGGGATCGACCTGTACTTTTTTATGCTAGCTATAGCTATGCCGTGAACTTAAGGTCAAATTTTAGTATTGACCTTAACCATAGTCAATCAAGTTTTTAATGTCGTTTTCAGGGACTGTAATATTAGGAAAGCCTCGCTTTATTAATCTAAACATTATTTTTGCATTTATTTATTTTTGTATTTTATTTTTTAATTATTCATTCATTTTATTTCTTCATCATCATAGCCACAACTCACAATAGAAGAATGAAGGGAACTATATTCCTATGGAAGCTATGATATGCCATTGCCTATGCCCACATCATCATTTTGGAAAGAAAGGTTTAGTGACATTTTTTTGGAAGCTCAACTGAATTCCATAATGTGTTGTGGCATTTGTGGGATTAACCATTACAGTCATAAATGCTGGACACCAAATCACATGCGGAAGCAACCAAGCATGCATAACTAACCTCATATTATAACATACAAGAATCCTTATCATTCAGAGTGGAGAAACCCTTACACTAAAAGATGGAACTTATATTGAGCATAACACAACATATTATTTGACCTTATTAACACCTCAAAGTGAAGAAGCGATGAAAGTCGATTTCATAAATGATGTTGATCTTAAGAAGGTGAGGAGGTAACCACTACTATAGTAGAGGAAGTTGAGCACATGACAAAGTTCTTAGAGGAAAAAGAAGAAGAAGAAGCCTCTATCGAAGAAGAGGAAGCCTTTGTCGAAGAAAGGAAGAAGAGAAGAGCTAAGAGATGATTGAAGAAAGATAAGAAGGAAGTCTTATCTAGGAAGAGGAAGAAGGAGAGTGGATAAAGGCAAATGAGGAAGAACAAGAAGAGGAGCCAAACAAGGGAATTACTGATGAATCATTGGTAGTCACCTTCAGTGCTAGTGGTTCCCACTTCTCACAAGACAAACTATTTGAGTCAACTGAAGATTTAAGGAGTTTTGTTATCCCCTATTTTATTAACAATTTGTCATTGAAAAGGGCTTTAATGCAGTTAATTAGATTTATTAATTTTATAAATTATGTCCT